>OVAU01000237.1:0-17039 GCA_900406315.1 Biscutella laevigata subsp. laevigata | reverse complement strand
AGTGTTTAACCTAAACGCTAATGGACTCAATATGGGCCTCTTCGGCCCAATATGTTCGATCAATAAAAGTCAAAACACTTAAAACAGATACACATTCAATTTCAGAAACATGAAACAACAATCCTTACACTTTTTGAGCAAAACACGTACACCAACGCTTACTGCAAACGACAATGCTAATTAAAAAATTTAATGCAAACCGGTTTCCAGATTTGTTTCCTCCAAACGACTACAATCATAAATTCATATATTTTAGTTCATTGATTTGTGGTCACAAACCATAGAATTATGATCCTGTTACTACAACTACACGACATATTTTTAGCGACAACCATGATATCAGAGATTTGTGGTTAGTGTTTTGTGGTTACGATCTTACTATTTTTAAAATTTTCGAAATGCATCTTAAATTGTTGGAAAAAAGATATTCAACTTCTCTAACTACAATTATCTTTGATTCTCAACCAAAAATTAATTATGTTAAAGAGAGAAGAGAAATGGAAAGAGAAAGAGAAAGAAAACAAGAATTTAATATAAAAAACATTATTTGCCTTATCTAAACAATTTCGTTGGAGATGAGAGAGAGGTGAAAGTAACCTTTTAACTTTCTCATTTCTCAAGATTAATCATTTTCTAACTGGATAAACCACATTCGTCGGATCTCTCCTTTAGACTTTAATCCAACGGATCAGAAAATAAACAAAACTTGTTATAACACTTTAGCTCAAGGACAAGCTTGTCTTTTCGCCACCCCTCCATTTTTTTGTTTAGTCAACAAATAACTCAAACTTGCTAAATTACAAAAAAAAAAAGCCAATATAGACAACTACTTTTTAAAACTTGTCAATATAGACAAAGTGGTTATTGCTCAGCAAAGAGAGGTTATGAAACGACTTTTAAATCGAACAGAGAAGCGTTGATTCTTAAGCCACTCAACAACCATCGATCAATTCCATTGGAGCCAAGGTATGGAATTTGAGAACTTCCCCAAAGCTAAAGAATTTCTTATGTAGGATATTGACTGGAGCATTATTAGTAGCAAATCAGCTAGGTTCTAGGATGAATGACATGTGATGAAAGATGTCAACTTTGTCGCTGGAAGATTGAATCAGTCAGTCATGTGCTATTTACGTATGCAGTGTCAAGACAAGCTTGGGCAAAATTTCTGATTTGTGAGCGATTCATTGTGTAATGGATTTGCATTTTGATAACATTGTATTTGCTATACATATAAGGGACTGCACTAAGGAATCATCCACATGAATGGCCAGTATTAAAGGATCGTTCTTCTGAGATTTGAGAGCCTGTAGGTTAACTTGTTGGAAATTTGGAAATGAAACTATTGGATTAAAGAGAGGCAAACCGTCTTGGTTATTGTAATTTAAGCTTTGGTTTAGCTTAACCGGCCTCTGTATATATACCGACTTTGTAACGAACTCTCATGATTAAATAACAAAATTCTCCATTCGTCGTTTTCTCTCTGTTCTTCGTCTAATATGGTATCGGAGTGTTAAGCTCAAATCTCAACTCGATTCGCTTCTTCCGCTTCTCTTCTCCCTTCTTTGACCTAGATTGATCGGAAAACTCTATCCGATTGATCACTCTTCTACTCGGTTATTCCATCGTTATCCTTCTGGAAGTTGTTTTTGGTTATTCCGCCATAGCTTCCGATTCGAATTATGGTTGCGACTCGCAGATCTATGAGACGTGGAGTCTGTGTTTCAGCAATAGCTAACAGATCCAACATATTAAATTCAGAATCTTCGACGCATATAGCAAATGCTAATGCGAATGATGATGAAGTTCAAGCTGAATCCTTTCCAGATCCGATCTCTCGAACTGCTCCGATGGACGCTTTCAACTTTGATGGGATACAATACTCGCCATACTTTCTCACAAGCGGAGATAATCTAGGTACGACGATAGTATATGAGGTTCTGGATGGGACGAATTTTAATACCTGGAATATTGCTATCACTATCGCTTTAGATGCTAAGAATAATTAGCATTTTTTGATGCAACCTTGCCTAGACCATCTGAGACTCATCCACACTTTAGAATATGGTCTCGATGTAACAGCACGGTAAAATCTTGGATTTTGAACTCTGTGACAAAAGAGATCTATGGTAGTATATTGCGATTGAATGATGCAACAGATGTTTGGAAAGATTTGGTTTCTCGGTTCAAGATCTCTAATCTCCCTAAATCATATCAATTGATTCAACAAATTTGGGCTCTTCAACAAGGTTCGATGGACTTATCAACCTATTATACTAAGCTCGAAACCATGTGGGATGATCTTGATGGATCGAAATGTACTAAAGCATGTCAAACATGTAACTGCTACAAGTCAATGTTGAGCAGAGCTGAACATACCAAGGTCATTAAGTTTCTTGCAGGACTAAATGAATCGTATGGAAATGCTCGTAGTCAAATCATTATGAAGAAATTGTACCTGGTATAGCTGGTGTTTATAATCTCCTTGATCAAGATTATAATCAAAGAAGTATTAATCCATCTTTGAATGCATCAACCTTTCAGATCAGCGTCTCTGATTCTTCTCATCCGTCTGTAAATGCTGCTCAGTCTGGATATAGTAATTCGAAGCAATCTAGTACCTTGTGTTCTCACTGTGGATTTTCTAGACACACTATTGATCGATGCTACAAGGTTCACAGATATCCTTTTGGTTAAACATAAGCCTTAGTCAGAAAAGTCTGCAAACATCAAACCAGTTGTGGCTCAAGTGAATCTTGGGAATGATACGACTATTACCAATGACTCTTTGGCTTTTCATGGAATCTCTAACTTGACCAAGGATCAGATCCACAGAGTGATTACATACTTCAATAAGCAACTCCAGACTTCAGCAAATACTGACATTGCTTCCACATCAAATGGCACTATTACTGCATTACCTGATATGGCTTTCTTATCTTCTTCATTGCACTTTGTTGGTATTATGACAGCTACCAAGAACAGTCTGAGTTCCAAGACTTGGATTATCGACAGTGGCGCTACACATCATGTATCTCATGATCGTAGCTTGTTTACTCATATAGTCAAGCTTTGAGTACCGCAACAACTTTGCCTACTGGATTGGGAGTTCAGATTGCAGGTGTTGGTCATGTGCGCCTCAATGACAACATTATCATCAAAGATGTTCTATACATTCAAGATTTACGCATGAATCTCTTGAGTGTCAGTCAGCTCACTTAATATTTGGGATTTCAGGTTGTGATTGATGAACATTCTTGTTTGATATACCAAGGGACTGCGGTTGGTCAGGGTGAACGTGTCTCAAATCTCTACATGTTGGATGTAGAGTCTCTCAATAATCAAATTTCTCAACAACATATTTGTTCTAATGTTGTTCTTGACTGTAATCTTTGGCATAATAGACTTGGCCATCCTTATTTGCAAAATCTTGAACCTAATTCTGATATTATTGGTTTGAAGCAAAAGAATAAAGCTCCTTTCCACTGCAATGTTTGTCCGCTTGCAAAACAAAAACGTCTAGGTTACACATCACACAACAATGTCTGTGACACTCCCTTTGATTTGCTACACATAGATCTTTGGGGTCCTTTCTCTACTCCTACTATTGATGGATATAAACATTTCCTCACAAAGATGATCATACAAGATTCACTTGGATCTATCTGCTTCGAACTAAGGTTGGAGTTCTCATGGTTTTCCCAGACTTCTTGACTATGATCGAGACTCAATACAAGACAAAGGTTAAAGGGGTTCGTTCGGATAATGCTCAACAACTTCGATTCACTGAGCTTTTCAAAGCCAAAGGAATAGTTCCATATCGATGGTGTCATGAGAATCCAGAGCAAAACTCGGTTGTTGAACGAAAGCACCAACATATCCTGAATATTGCTTGTGCCTTGATGTTTAGGAGTAAACTGCATGTTGAATATTGGGGAGATTGTGTGTTAACCGCATTATTTCTCATCAACAGACTTCCTGCTCTTCTTTTTAAGAACAAAGATCCGTTTCAGGTTCTCACGTCTAGTTGTCCAAACTACAAAGATCTGAGAGTCTTCGGTTGTTTGTGTTAAAAATCCACATCTTCTAAGAACCGTCACAAGTTTCAACCAAGGTCTAAGGCTTGTGTGTTTTTGGGTTTTACAACTGGTTATAAAGGTTACAAAGTACTGGACCTTGAGACAAATCAAATCAACATTTCACGCAATTTCGTTTTTCATGAAAGCATATTTCCTTTCATGAATTCTTCTGCTGGCAGTTCTGCATATATTTTTGACTTTGACGTTTTCACTGATGTTGCAGCTCCCAATGAGAATGTGAATCAGGCTGCACCTGAATCATGTGAGTAGGACCAGTCTTCTGTTAAGCGGGTGATGAAGCCACCAGCTTATCTTCAAGACTACTATTGTAATGCGACTAATGCAGACGTTGCATATCCTTTGTCAGCCTTTATGACGTATGAGAGATTGTCTTATGATCATCAGGCCTTCGTTGGATCTGTGACTCTGCATACTGAACCTTCTTCGTTTTCTCAAGCCAAGAAATTTGAAGATTGGCTTATTGCTATGGCAACTGAACTCACAGCTTTGCAGGACACTCACACTTGGGACATTTGTTCTCTTCCACCGGATAAGCATGCTATTGGATATTGTTGGGTTTTTAAAGTGAAACTCCATTTTGATGGCACCTTAGAACGATACAAGACTCGTTTGGTTGCCAAGGGGTACACTCAACAAGAAGGTGTCGATTTCATAGACACATTCTCACATGTGGCTAAGATGAATACTGTGAAAACGCTTCTCGCAGTGGCTACAGCTAAGGACTGGAGTTTGCACCAATTAGACATCTCCAGTGCCTTCTTAAACGGTGATTTGGATGAAGATATCTTCATGTCTTTACCTCCAGGTTATACACCTCCTCAGGGGGAAACTTTACCTCCTAGAGCAGTATGCAAGTTTCAAAAGTCCTTATACGATCTCAAACAGGCGTCTCGCCAGTGGTTTCTCAAGTTCAGTACTACACTTATCCAATTGGGATTTAAGAAATCTCATACGGATCATACTCTTTTTACTCGGAATAGACATGGTCGTTACATTGTTGTTCTTGTCTATGGTGATGATATAATCTTGGCAGGCAACAATGATGATGAGGTTGCTCAGCTGAAGATTGCTCTGCAACATTCATTCAAGCTTAGAGATTTGGGTACTTTGAAGTATTTCCTTGGATTGGAAATAACTCGTAATTCTTCTGGAATTTCCGTTTGTCAACGGAAGTACACCTTGGAGCTCTAGGATGAAACTGGCCTTTTGGTTTGTAAATATTCCTCGATCCCCATGGATCCTGGAAATAAACTTTGTTAAGATAGTACTGAGCCACTGCTCGATGATCCATCTGCTTATCGACGATTAGTGGGTCATCTCATGTATTTGACCATCACGAGGCCAGACATCTCTTTTGCCGTGAATAGACTTTGCCAATTCACCTATGCTCTTCGTTCATCTCATTTGCAGGTTGCTTATAAAGTCTTGCATTATCTGAAGGGCACTATTGGTCATGGCTTATTCTATTCTCGAACTTCATATTTGGTTTTGAAGGGATTCTCCGATGCTGATTGGGCGTCTTGTAGTGATACTCGTCGCTCAACGTCAGGATATTGTATGTTTCTTGGTTCCTCTCTCATATCCTGGAAATACAAGAAGCAAACAACAGCCTCTTTATCCTCTGTTGAATCAGAGTATCGTGCATGAGTTTTGCTGTCAAGGAAGTCGTCTGGTTGCGCAATCTTTTAGATGAATTACAAGTTGCTCAAACTCAGCTTGTGGCCTTCTATTGTGATTCACATGCGACAATCCATATAGCCAATAATTCTGTTTTTATGAACGCACCAAACACTTTGACATCGATTGTCATTTTGTTCGTGAACTGCCTATGGAGTCATTAAGACTCTCAATGTTCGTGCGGACAACCAATTGGTTGATGTGTTCACTAAGCCATTAGCTTCGCCTCAATTTGCTGCTTTAATCGGCAAGATGTCCCTCCTTTCTCTATACACGCCATCTTGAGGGGTAATATTGGATTAAAGAGAGGCAACCCGTCTTTGTTATTGTAATTTAAGCTTTGGTTTAGCTTAACTGGTCTCTGTATATATACCGGCTTTGTAACGAACTCTCATGATTGAATAACAAAATTCTCTTTTCGTCGTTTTCTCTTTGTTCTTCGTCTAATAGAAACGCAAGTTAAACCTAGATAGAAGATCGGTTACGTTCAGATTATTGTCTAGCCTCTAATTGATTTATGTGTTTTCGTTTTGTTTAACTTCTGAATTCTCTGTTGTTGGTGCATTTTTATTTTAATCCTCTTTTGGAAACTGGTTTCTAATATAGATCATTAAATCCATGGATCTGGTGGTAGAAGAGGAAGATTTTTGGATTTGGCGATTCAATTAATCAAGGGAGTATACAGTCAAATCTGGTAATTGGCTGGCTAATGAGAAGAAGAATGAAGAAGAATGAAGAAGAATGAAGAGGAAGAGGAAGATCATGGAGATGGATGCACAACCGAGCATTAACATCTTAAAAAGGAAAATATGGACTTTGAAAGCACCACCAAAGATTTTAAATTTCATGTGGAAAGCGGTAAGTAGGGCAATACTCGTGGCGGAGAGGCTTTGCAAAAAGGGGATTATGTTAGATACCAATTGTCAAGTGTGTGGATGTGATGATGAATCTATTAATCACCTGTTATTGATCTTATGCTCTCTTGCTCGCCAAGTATGGGCATTAGTAGGTGTTCCACTTCCTTTGAATGGTTGGAATCTACGGTCTGAATATGTAAACTTCCACTCTCTCTTTGTGTTTATGGAGGACAAAAGGTGGCCACAAAACATGCGAAGACAAGTGCCATGGACGATTTGGTTCTTCTAGAAAAATCGGAATAGCTTGTTATTTGAAGAAAACTATTCTCGGGACTAGAAGTTATGATCAAGGTGAGGGATGAAGCGAATTTGTGGTTTATGGCGCCGATTGATAACGAAAAGGAAAATAGTGAAGGAACTTAATATCTTGGGAGGCATACTAGGAGATGGAGACCTCCACCAAAATCATGGCTTAAATGCAATATGTGGCAGTGGTTGAGGCAGTTTGTTTCGGATGATGCGCCAGGCCGTTTTCAGGGGTGATACTCGTAGGATCCGATTATTGATGAAATATTCTTTTGCTTTTTTGGCTCGGTGGAGGGTTTACGAGTGTATCGGTGCTTTTGTAATAGTTTTAGTGCTATTGTAAAAACTTGCCCTGCAATATATAATCCACTTTGGAAAAAAAGCTATTCAACAATTAGGTTGGTTGGTTCTAAGAGAAGTCACTTACATCTCTCTCTCTCTCTCACTCTAAACAGTAAAACACTAGACAACACAAAAACAAAGAAGAGACAAATCCCAAAGAAGGATCATATTGTTACAAATCCCTTCGCTTTTGAGATATGACAAAAGCTCATTAAAAACGCAACTTATTGAATGTTAACATTAAAACAAAGAATTAGATTTTAAAAATAGTCCTGAGCTCTCAGTATGTAAATATTTCTACCTCCAAATCTTTACGGATTTGTCATGACTTGCAGAAGCAATCATTCCAGTCGCAGGCGACTGAGCCAAGGCAGAGATCACACAATCGTGAGCTGTTATGGTCATGCATTTGTTCTCCACTGTGTTCCACAGCTCCAGTGACTGCCACAGAATTGAATTAACTCATAATTGAATTAACTCAGGGGTTGAAAGCCATCTCATAAAGCAAGTGAACATAGAGACTATCGTATCTTGTTTGACACATTCTATAACATTGTTAGAAAAAATTGCAATGGGATTTCTGTTTCTGTTTCTTTTCCATTTTTTGTTTTGGGTTATCTAAGCTCGTTTGGAAACTTCATCCAAGAATTCAGAGGGCTTTGTTGTTAACCAGCTTGTCCGAGGGAAGAGAGGTTAATCTCTTTGGGAGTACTAACTCTGTTTTTGTTTTCTACTTTAATAGAGGTTTTGGTTCTCATATTCTAAATCGTTCTAACATAAAAGAATATCAAATATCCGTTTGAGACATGGAGATATAGATAATACCTGGTAGCCACCGATGACCAAGAGATTGGGATAGCTAGGGTGAAAAACACAAGAGTGGAACTTGTTTCCGCTGGAACTAAGCTCGTGGACGCAATCTCCTGAGCCCAGGGACCATAACTTTACAGTGTCTTCGCTAACAGAAGCTATCAACTCTCCTGTTGGGTTCCAACAAACCGAATGTATACTTGAGGAATGTCCCTGACAGATCAAAAGTAAATAAAGCCATGAGACGCCATTTGTCATACATGAACAAGTAACGATTAACACCTATAACATCTAAGGATTGAATTTGACATTCTTAAAACATATGCCAAAATACATCAAACAAGAAAACACATTGGAGTTGGAAGATTTAAACTCTTAAAACTAGAAAAACAAGCTTTAAGTTTTTTGTGGATTGACCTGGGGGAATCAAAAATATATTTTTCAGCTCTACCTTTAAAGTGTGGACCCGTCTGTCAGTTTCAACATCCACAATTGACAAGTTATTTTCCCAAACTGCAGCTAGCAAGTGTCCAATTCTTGGCTGAAACCGTACTTGCGTGCTAGCCCCCTGTGCTCGGAAAACTCAAAGATTAGAAAACAGAGTTCAATCTGGGTTGAAGACATAGGAAAGTTCTGGGGAATGCCTTTGTAGCGCGCATGCAATTAGTAGTGTTGATGTTCCAGAAGCGTATATCATTGTTGGCATCACAAGAGCAGAAGATCTCTGTTTTCTTAGGGTGAAAATCAAGGGACATTACAGGTGCAGTATGGCCAGCAATTGTTCGTAGGTAGTAACCAGGCTGCACAAAATTGTAGTAGCTAGTCACAACAGAACGCCAAAAGTTGGCAAAAAATAAAGAGACACGGATTACTATACATCGCAAGCATCCCAGATTTTGATAGTTTTGTCGAACGATGACGTTGCCAGTTGAGTTGAATTAGGTCTGAAGCGAACATCTGTGATGATATGACCATGTTCTTCCGGAGTGCTCTCAGTTTTTAGTGTGTCCATGTTCCAAATAAAAACCTAGAGACAAACAAAATTTTCATCCACATTATCTGTTTTTAAACAAACAAGATCGTACCTAGATGATCTATAGATGTAAGTAACGGTCAATTGGTCATGTCAAGCCTATAAGAAAATCTCAGAAAGTAAGATGTTCCACCTTCTTATCATGTCCAGCGCTAGCCAACAACTTCCCATCAGATGAGAAATTACAGCAGATGACCTTACTGGTACTTTTTCTTATAGAACTAACTTCACTGAAACTGAAATCTGGCACAAGAAAAAAGACCGTGTTACTAAATATCATCTACTAGAAGCATGTTTATTTTTGTGGGCGTTGGAATACTTGAGGTTTCAGCATTCTCAGAAGAGTTCCGCTTTAGGGTGCCAAACAAGTTTCCTCCATCCCCCTCATCTTGGGATAAAAACGATTCTACATTGTCTTCTAAGGCAAACTGGTCCATGTCATCCTGCAGCTATAAAATCTTGTTATAAGAAAGCTGAAAGAAACACAAATGTATGCTGCATCCAAATATTAGTAGAACAAAACAAGATTGTTCTTATCATTCTTCTGAGGAAATTAAGAAAAATACCAGTTGGTTTGCTGATGATGCAAGACCACCGATGCCATCAGAACCATACATTACTGGTCCTTTTGGCATGCTATTCACATGCTGCATGTTACCAGTTATAGCACTGGCATCGATAGGGGTATGCGTTGACGGAGTTGATGGCTGTGAGTTGGATGGGCCGACTGTGTTTCCAGTCCCTGTACTATTGGCAGGACCAGAAGAGGAAGTTCCTTTTCTTTTGCGGTTGTTCTATTAAAGACACGAAAAATAATATGTGGCTCGATCATCTTACACATAGAAAAATATATTAAGTTGGTTCAAACCACATGATTGATGGGACACTAAGACTTGTCGGATTGGATCCACATAAAAGTACCTGCTGTGATTGTTGTGGCTGTAAGGGATCTTGTTGCTGAGAAGAAGATTGATGTACTAGCGGCATGTTGATATGCTATAAACCAACAAACACGGAACAGAAAAAGGGAAATTAGAGAGATGTTAATTGACAGTAAACAGCTGTTAATTGCAGATAAATTTTGTCGATTGAGGAGAGCATGTGGTTAACAAGCAGAAACCTTGTTCCCTAGAAGATCTACACGCAACCAAATATCTTACAGATTTTTGTAGTGTCATGTACTAGCAGTTGCACGATACTCAGAGTAAAATTTTAAAGCAGATCAAAATTGAGGATTATTGAAAGCCATACGACAGATGTAGTGATGCAATTTCAAAACCTAACCGAACACAGAAATATGAGGTGCTCAATGTGGAAATTTCTCTAGATTATAGAATGCAGCTCAACAGATGCCACTACATTCAAGAGAGATATGAATTTCTTGCTGATTTTAGAAGAAGACAAAAGGCTTACTTTCGACGAACTTGACTGCATTGGGGACCCTATGGATCCATCATTTGCATTTTGTTGGCCATCTTTCGGATTCATGTTTCCTCTAGGTAATCCTCCTGTAAATCTTCGAGGATCCGTGTCACCATACATGGCTGAATTAGCCATATTTCCTTGCGCTTGAACCTGAGCTAACATCTGTTGTTGTTGTTGCTGCGAGAGCTGAAATTGACTATGATTTTGTAGGAAAGATTTCTGAACCTGAGGGCCTAAGCCTGGTCGAATTTGATCGATGCCCTGTAACATTTGTCAAGAAACTTAGTGACGACAAAGTCTTATCACTAACAAATAAATCCTGAAAAAAAATTGCTTGGAATGACAACAAATATATAATGAAAAGATCCTAGTAACTTACAGTTAATGGCCATCCCTTTAAAGGAAGACCACTCACTCCAGGGCTTAATCCTTCAAAAGGAAAAAACACTAAACCATAAGACTTGATCTAACAAATTATAGATAAAAGGTTCTCGTGAGCTAAACCATAAGACTTGATCTAACAAATTATAGATAAAAGGTTCTCGTGAGAACATTAGCATATTACGCTGTGTAATAAATACACAATAATTGTCCAGAACATAACAGTGAAGGAATATGTTAATTTTGAAGTCTATAGTCAACTAATTGACATGGAAGGCCCGCTACCAGTAATAACCACCATTTTCTTTTAGGTGAGTGCATACTCCAGTATGCATTACATTGGATGTATTTACCTGCACTCCCCACCCCAGGCTTTGATTGCAGAATTCCCTGGCTATAAACTGTAGAAGGATCCACTGGCAGTTGTCTTGGAGATGTACCCAGATTAACTTCACTTTTGATTTCCTAGACGTTCAAGAGATTCAGATGCACAGTAAAATATTTGATTGGAGAATTTTTGTGTCTGTTAAAAGATTTGAGCAGTCATAACGTAAAGGGTCTCAAGTAGTAGTTACAGTGTTCTGCTGATTTCGAGATTGAATTTGCTGGAGCCCTGCCGAAACACCTCCTTGATGGTTTCCTTGGACCATCTGACTGTTTTGGGACAGAGAAAGACCGGACACGAAGGGGTCAACTATGTGAAGACATGAGACAACGTTTGCAAAATAATGAAGCTGAGACAGGACGACAAGGTTTACCCATGATGGTTTGTTGCTGATTTAAGAAAGGCCATCCTTGCATCAAGATGGGGTTGGGATGTCTCAGAATTCATTGGATTTGGTTGCTTCATACGTTCCTCGTACAATTTTGCAGCCAAAGCACTGGCATTGGACTGCCCAAGCATTGCTTCAGAACCAATAGCATTCATTGGACTCCCAAGAGAAGGATGATTAGGGTCCCTACGCTGCATTTGAGCTTGGCGCATCATCTGCAATTGCTGAATTTGCATTTGCTGTTCCTTCGCTTTACCTTGCTGTACCTAAAATTCAAATCCACTGGTGTGTTACTTGAAAAAACTGAAGAAAATGACCAAATCTCCAGGTGAGAGGAAGCCACACCTCTATATAAGCTGCAGCGGCTTCTGAATGTTTCTCATTGGTCCTAGCAATGAAGATGTCCCAGAACACAGACCACCACTCAAAAAGAAACCCTCCAGGAGCATCAATTGCTATATCATTCACACGACCAACAAAAAAAAACTCCAACGAGTCAATCACTTAGTTTAGAATCACAATAAAACAAAACCAGTTCGACTCAGACTACCAAGAAGAGAAATGAAGAGCAGAACTTAAAATCGATAAGCAAAGATTACCAACTGGATCCGGTGAGACCTTCCCTTCAGTCATAAACGACTTGGCAGTATTATCAAGTTTCTTCTTCACCAAATAATCATATATGTAAACATCAAGCCTATAACCCAAAAAAAAAGATGTGAATGAAAGTAAGAAACAAAAAAAAATGTAAATTCCTTTGGTAAACAAAAAAGATATGAAGGAAAAAAAAAAACTGGTAATCAAATAAAATAACTTACATCTTATCCGCTTCCCAATTACTCTGCGCCATAGTTTGTTCACTTCAGCCCGAGATCGAGCTATGTAAGAGATTTTAAATGAGTTAATTCAAATTAAGGAAACGATTTGACTCGGAAATTTCGATTGTTCAATTCAACAAACTAACCTGAATAAAGCAAAGGACAAACAAATCAGAGTGTTTCTGGGTAGATCAGAACCGTAATTCGATATTCAAATTCCGTATATTTAGAGATCAAGCATTGCTGCTGCAGATAAAGAAGAAATTAGAGTGAATTTGAGAAAGTTTATTACTTCTACGCGAACACGACTTTGAGGAGTCGTGGAAGTAAACGAATTCACACTTGAGAGATCACAATTAAAAAAAAAAAATCTCTAGGGTTCAACAGATTCAAGTCAATTATTTTTCTCACCTGTAGCTTAGAGTAAATCGATCATGAAACAGCTGGAGGAGAGAGAGAGAGAGAAGGATCAGATAAAAGGTTTGAATCAGTTTTGATGAGTTCTCGGAGGTGACAAAAGGGAAGAACAAAAAAACCTTGAGAGGTTTGGTTTAATGCTTTTTTCACCTTTAGGCTTTGTTCGAAGGTTTATTAATGGGCCTTTAATGGGCCTTTAATGATCCTTTAGTTAGGCCTGTGATTGGCTTTAATCTGCTATTTTCCTCGTTTGGATGGATGTGAACATAACTAAGAGAATTTTTCGAACAACACAAAAAAAAGAACCAAAGAGAATTCACCATTCTTACTTCATGGAAGAAAAAAACAAGCATGAGATAAAGATACAACAACAGACAGAAATTCAACACAAAATTTTAGACCTAATCTATATATAATCAAACCCCAACAACTTACATCTCGTTCCAAGGATCATATCTCACTACTGAGTCATCACATTTCTGTTTCCTAACAATCATCAAATGAAAACTTTCTTTATCAGAGAGACATATAGTAGAGCAATATAAGGGGGATGATAATCTCTCTCAACTTATTCTTCTTAATTCTATCAAGTTTTAGGTACACTTGAATCCTCCACAAATCGAGAGGATCATGATGATAGCCAGGGCACAGATGATACCGAAGACTATGAGTTTAATCTTCATGTTCTCATACCACATCTTTCTTCTTATTTTCGTTCCTTGTGCTCTGAAATCTTGCGCCTGTAGATATTGTAATCGGAAATATAAGAACTGTGAGAACCGGAAAGCCTTTTCATGCTTATGAGATTATATGTTTTTTTCTTGATTCTTTCTGGCTTGAATTATATTGCTGAGTGAGTGGTAACAACTAACCTGTGAACGAAGGTTCTCAGATTTGTCCACTAGAAGTTCAATTTTCTCACCACGGTCAAGGACCTACAAATAAACAAAATACATGAAGCTAAAGTCCGTTTTGCAGAAGAGGGTCACTTTACCTTAGTGGCAGAGAAGAAACTAGCTAGTGATATAGATATACGATTCTGACCTTCTCAATGTTCTCCATCATAACGCCCTTCACTTCATTCACCTGAGCTTTAACCTTGACAAGTTTGCTAATCTCCTCAGGATGATCCACACAGTACTGCATGTGCTCTTTCAGTTTAGACCTGCATGTACAACCATATATCTTAAACAACAGAGACTAAAAGAAAGAGGCTTATCTTGTTCATAAAGATGGTAGATCACAACAGTACTTAAACTCTTTGTTCAAGCTGTTGGGTTTAGCAGTGCTAGCCTTTCCACCACCATATCTCTTGTTGAAATCCTCCTTAACTCTCTCCAAGAAGGCCATTGGAATCTGTTTTCCAACAGATTCAACAGCAACAACACAATATGCTGCACACAAAAATGAAAATCTTTATGTCAGGTCCATAAACAAATATGAGACAGGGCCAGATAGAAGGACACTATATGGTTTACGAATACGAAAGGGCAGAGATGCTACTACGTATACAAAACGAAGAGCTAAAGACATAACCACATTCAAGCAATCAGAGATGCAAAAACATATATTGCTTGAATTTTGAATCAGCAATGGAAATTTTGACTTCCACCATGTAAGCAAAAGCCTCAAAATTCATCATCTATGGATCAAACAACAAGAGATTCAGAGAAATCCAAACCAAATCCGCGAACGTAACTGCTACTGATAGAAAAGAATCAAAAGATCCGGTGGAAATCGATTACAATACGAACTGCATGATGTAATGTGTTAAAAAATCGAGAGAGAGAGGGACTCACTGAAGCCATTTACGACGAGGTAATTGAAGGTGTGACCGTCGCAATTGTAGGTAAATTTGTTGTTCGAAGAAGGAAGTTTCTGAAGGCATTGTGCAGCGACGGAAGTAAAATTCCCTTTAAACTCTGTATACTCGGCGAGAATCACCGTACCACGAGCAACGAAGCTATAGATCAAATTTTGTTGTCCCATTGTCCTCTTTTTGTCTCGAAGAAGAGGATGAAGAAAAAAACCTTAAACTTAGCAGAAATCAGAATTCGATTGGAAGAAAGAGAAGAGCTTGGTTTTGATTGCTTCGTGTGCACGGAAGTAAGAAAGATCCAAAATACAAGGAAAAATGAAAGGGAGGGAGAGAGTTGGGGACAACGCAGCGATTAGAACTGAATTTAAGAGAACACCCAAATAATTCTATAAATTGAAAAATTAGTAATGAAATAGTACTTATATTATCACATAAAAAGATCAATCAGGCTACAACAACACACAATCCTAAAGTTTCTTGGCTCTTATAACTCAAGTCTACTTTTGGATTCAATCATCACCATAGGCCTTGAAACAATACCGTTCTTTATAAGGAGCATTAAAGAAAAGATCAGCCTCTAACCATTTCGGGTATCGAACAAGATCTCCAGCCAAAAACTGCATATACCTCTCACTTCCTTCAGGAACAACTCGAACCTCTCCTTCTTCTATGTAAACCAACTGATCAACTTGCCAATCCCATGGCAATTTACACTTCCCTGTCTTCCAAACTGACCATCTTGAAACCCCGAGCTCCTCTAATCGTTTCTGTGACACTTTTCGTTCAACTTTAACATTGTATAGCTCCTCCAATGGTTTCTGTGTCTGCATAGATGTTACCCTGAAGGCTCTCTGAAGAGACAGATTATTTGTCTTCTTGTGCTCAGTGATAGAACCTGGGAATGGTGTGGCCATTATAAGACTTGCCATAGCTACTTTTTGATAACTCAACCTTGGATCTGCAGATAATAAACAGAAGACACTCATGAGAACTGAATCTGTCAAGCCTTCTAGCTCTTGAAAGTGAGGAAGAAGGTAATTTATGTAAAGCATAACGCTTTATCATCTAAAATACACGCCGTAACATTAGCTCAAGATTCAAAGAAGTATTTGATTATGCCCATTTTCTAATTCGATTGGAGAAGTGAAAATACTCGCACATCCGAGACCTTACATAATCCCACAAAATCTAAGGTCTCACCAAATTGTAGATAATCCCATGAAATCTTTTAAGGTAATAATCTAAGGCCGCAGTTTATAATATTCACACAAAATTTCACCATTGACAATGACGATAAATATTTTGCCTCCAAAACTTAGAAGAAATTCAAGGAGAAAAATGATCCCAAAACTGAAGTAAAATGGCATGATTGACAAGGAAAAATATAAAATTTAACCCAAGTAGCGGAGAAAGGCTGTCAATTTCAAGATTAAAACGAACGTAAGAAAAATTAAACGCATCGAAAACCTAATTTCTTACCAGTAAGACGGTAAGATAGTCGAGAGAGATGGGAACTGTGAGTGAGTGACTTCTCGCTTCAAAAACCTTAAAACCCTGAAACAGAGGCCTTATCTATCTCCGATTTGATTAATCAATTAAAAAAAAAAGTAGAGGATATAATAAAATTTACAGAAACGACCCTTGTACATTGAAAATACTTAATTTTAGGCCAGACATTTCTTTGAAATTAATTTAACCCTTATAAAGTCAATTTATAATATTATAACAAAGCAAAGCAAGAACTCTTATAAACTAATTACAATATAATATAATATTGTGTATATATTGTATATATATATATATATATAATTATTTGGTGAAAGAATCTTTTCTAGAAAAGATGTTCTAGTATAGTATTTAAAAGTGATTTGAAAGTTTGATTGTGTATTGATGATGTTTACAAAATATACAACTACTCCTTATTTATAGGAAAGTAAAATAAATTGTAGAATGATACCTCATAAGTTACATGTTCAATCTTAAAGAAAGATTATTGTCATAAATCAATGACACATCATAGTTTTTTCATGCATCAAAACACATCAAAGATTATGTGTCAATAAAGGTGATGAATAATCACTTTAATTCCAACACTCCCCTTGAGTATTTATCACCAAAGATGCATCGTCTACTGCCTCGTTAAAAACCTTATTACCGAAAAACCCGTTGAGACAAAACCTGTAATAAAGGAAAAAGAGTGCAGTAGTGAAATCTCCCCCTGAAACAAAAGATTTTCATTTCCCCCTCAAAATCACGAAGATGACGCATCCCGATACTTCGAATA
>OVAU01000236.1:4521-20935 GCA_900406315.1 Biscutella laevigata subsp. laevigata | reverse complement strand
TATATGACCATATATTGATTTGCTTGGGCTTAAGGTTGCCAAATCATAGATCCACCAATTTGGTTACATTTTTGTTTGATCAATGCTGTAGTTGAATGGATATGTTGGCTGAATGGGCAGCGGAAAAGGGCTCCTACTCCAGAGGTAAGATAAACTCCTTTTTAACCATAATTATTGGTGGTCAGCATAGTGTTATTTTCATGGTGGTTTTCACTTGTCCAGGAAATGGCTGAACTTGAAGCAAGGCGTGAGCGTGTGAAGCTCAATGTTGCTCGTAGGTGTTCCAGATTATTAAAACATTTTGCATTCCTTATCTATCCTTTTAAATGTCTCACCTTTTCTCTTTCTGTCCTCATTGATCCTTGCTGCAAGCAGTTTATGATTTTAGGACTTGTTTTTTGGATCCTAGAATGAATGTATTCTAGTGCTTTTGTCCATTCATATGTCGCTATGCGAATGTTTATTCTTCTTCTTTTTTCTTTGATCCCTTGTCAAGTTCTCAAGAAAGAAGAGGAGGAAAAGAAAGCTAGAGAAGGCCCTGGACGCAAAATCATGACCATCGGTAGTTAACATTTTGTGCCCACAAAATTTGTTTAGTTAGTTAATTATTTATGAAGTGGACACTTAACGTTTGCTCCCTTTGTGTAAAGGTAAAGTTGAGGGTCCAGATTTGACAAGCTTCGTTCGCCATTTCCCAGAGGATTCAAAAGGTAATGCATTTTCTTTGCATTCCATTGATTAAGTTAGTTGCCAAAGAGTGCATTTTTTAATTCCCTTTTATGATTTGACAAAGATTTAGGTTTCACATTCTCCCAATTTTTGTATTTCCCTTTCATAAATTGACAAAGATTCTTATAGACAGGCATTCATACTTTTTCGGTGTCTGACAATTATATGGTGTCCATTACATTCCGTTTAATTATAGCTAAACCTGTCTTCATAAAGTGTCTTGGAAGAAATGCTTCTGGGGGAATTTGTTGATTCTTGTTGAGTTTTTTTCGTTTGTAATTGCACTGATGATTACCGTAGTTTCTTGAACTTGATTCAGAAACATCATGTGCATTTGCTTGTTAACGTTTTAACAGTAGAAGTGTTTCCCTTTATGTCAATTTTGATTGTGGAGCTTAGAAGGGCAAAAAGAATTGTTCACTTTAGGTCATGTGTTGAACTATGACTGTAGAGAGTATTATTCTACTAGTCTCGTGGAAGTATGACGGAAATATTTTTTTGCTTGTTAAATGCTTAAAGGTGATGGACCAGTGGAAGCTAAAGAAGAAGCAGATGAATCAAGGTGAATCATCATCATTCATAATATCTCCGCACTCAATCTTATCTTGTGTTAAATATTCTTACATTTGATTTTGTGGCGGATGCAAAACACAATATCTTTCACAAGATCACCATAACCAAATGTTCTCGCATTGCTTTTTACAGGGTCAAGGAACATGAACCAGAGATAGCTACTTCAGAACGACATGAACCAAAGTAAGTCTTAACAGAATTTACCTTTTAACTCCTAAACTACACATCCAGACTCACGGATGTGAAACGTTCTTCATGAACTAATTTATTGTGTTTGGTATGCATAAATCTATACTAATGGTCTTGATGATGATGATGCAGGACAACAGAGCCATCAGGGTCTGGATCATCATTTAGACCAGGGACATGGCAGCCACCATCCTAAACACATCTATCGTCACGCAGACAGCAATCAACAGAATTTTAAGTCCAATTATTTGGTTGTTAGTCTAGAGAAATCGAATGGTTTGAATCTTACAGATGAGTCAGAGAGCAGGGAGCTTTTCAGGACCTTAAAAGTTGTGGCCTCTCACGTTGTTATTAAGGTCTTGGAAGATTTCAAAATGAGAAAACCATCGACTTATTCTTTGTTTTCTTTAGGGTGTCTCTCTCTTGGCGTAAGGCTTTGAGACTTTTTAAAATAGCCTTGTGGACCTAGTCCTTGTCCGTATAGCTTTAAGAAGAGCCTTGCTACTCTTTGTTTTTCCTTGTTGACTTTTATTTATTGAGGTATTTAAACGATTTATTTCCTGGGCAAATAAACATCATAGGACTGATTCTAAACATCATGGGACTGATCATAAACATTATGGAACTGATCAAAGTTATTTCTTAATTTATGTCCATGTGGTAGAATAAAGAAAAGACATCGTGTTAATTAGTGTTAATAATTCAGAGGAGAACNCATAAACATTATGGAACTGATCAAAGTTATTTCTTAATTTATATCCATGTGGTAGAATAAAGAAAAGACATCGTGTTAATTAGTGTTAATAATTCAGAGGAGAACCAATCAAAANGAGAACCATGATTATATGCCAAAATATTCCCATCTCTCAACGAAAAGCCAGTTCTTGGATATGTTCTCACGTTTCTCGTCTGTAATCTGTAAAAAACTTTTATAAAAATATTTTGAATATTTCAGAAATGAAATACCGTTATATTCAATCCCATAAAAGAATGTCTAACGGTGAAAGGAATCATGGCTTTGGGATGAAACGAGACGCTCCTTACGTGGCCTTGGGATTTATATATTAGTGAGCTTTCTGTTAAATCTCTTCAACTAGTTTCATTTTCCTCCATGTATCGACGCGCCACTTCCGGCGTGCGTTCTGCTTCCACTTCGCTAGTGAGGCTTTCTTCTTCCGTATCTTCTCTCACATCGAGTCCCACAGCTTCGGCTTTGGCTCCAACTGCGTCTGTTCTCAATCAGACGAACCGGTCTAATAGCTTCTCCTCGGCTCTCCGCTCGTTTCGAGTATGCTCTGCCTCTATGAGGTGGAGCCATGGTGGGAACTGGCGATCGCCTGCTAGCCTTCGTGCTCAACTTAGGAACTCCGCTCCTGTTATGGAAAAATTCGAGCGGAAATACGCAACCATCGGTATACCTGCTTGCTTTCTTTATACTTGTATTGCAACTCTTAACTTGTATTACAAGAAACAGTTGAATAGGCTTACTATTTTATTCGAAAATCACCCCTTTGAATGTATTCAAAGAGGATCTCATGGATTCTGAACAGTTTGATAGAGTAACATTAGATTTTGCTCTTGCAAATGTAGTCTACTCATGTGGCATGTGGTCTTTTAAATTGTGATTATAAATATCTAATTGTTTTGATACGCAAACAGCAGCTTCTGAGCATGCCTACAAGGATATTTTGACGAGTCTTCCTAAACCTGATGGTGGAGAGTACGGAAAGTACTACTCGTTACCAGCTTTAAATGATCCAAGAATTGGTAAGTTTTCTCAAGAACTTCATTAACGCCCTCTATCTGATCTCTTGTAATGGATTTCTGGTGATGGAAATGCCTTTTCTTGATACTGCAGATAAGCTGCCATACTCTGTAAGGATACTGTTGGAATCAGCAATTCGTAACTGTGACAACTATCAAGTCACAAAAGATGACGTTGAGAAAATCCTTGACTGGGAGAATACATCTACTAAGCAAGTTGAAATTTCATTCAAGCCAGCTCGTGTTCTTTTGCAGGTGTGTAGCATAATTATTTTCTTCTATACCAGAAACCCTTCTGCAGTTCACTCTTCAATCCACTAAAACTGGTATCGATTAAGTCAGTGTTAAGGTGACTGATATTTTCATTTTTTGTTTGTTCAGGACTTCACTGGAGTACCAGCTCTAGTTGATCTTGCTTCTATGAGGGACGCAGTCGAGAATCTTGGTGGTGACCCCAACAAGATTAACCCTTAGTGAACTGTCTTATTGCTTTGGGGGTTGTTATATGTTTTATCTAGTTATATAGCAGTTCTCATATTTTCTTGTGTATATCTAGGTTCCTGTTGATCTTGTGGTTGATCACTCAGTCCAAGTTGACTTTGCAAGATCAGANCGCAGTCGAGAATCTTGGTGGTGACCCCAACAAGATTAACCCCTCAGTTAGTGAACTGTCTTATTGCTTTGGGGGTTGTTATATGTTTTATCTAGTTATATAACAGTTCTCATATTTTCTTGTGTATATCTAGGTTCCTGTTGATCTTGTGGTTGATCACTCAGTCCAAGTTGACTTTGCAAGATCAGCTGATGCTGCAGAGAAAAATTTGGAGCTTGAATTTCGAAGGAACAAACAACGATTTACGTTTCTTAAGTGGGGTTCATCAGCCTTCGACAACATGCTCATCGTTCCTCCTGGGTCTGGGATTGTCCATCAGGTACAAGATGATACTGTCACTCTAATTAGAAATTTATGACATGTGATGAAAAGTATAGCAATAGGTTATCTAGAACACAAGTGTGATTATNCTTGAATTTCGAAGGAACAAACAACGATTTACGTTTCTTAAGTGGGGTTCATCAGCCTTCGACAACATGCTCATCGTTCCTCCTGGGTATGGGATTGTCCATCAGGTACAAGATGATACTGTCACTCTAATTAGAAATTTATGACGTGATGAAAAGTATAGCAATAGGTTATCTAGAACACAAGTGTGATTAGAGTATTAGTCTGTTTAATCTGTTTTGGACTAAATGATTATCAAGGGGTGAAGAAATCTCATTATGATATCTAATGATTCTGATGTGAATAGAGTGGTTCTTATTTGACACTGCAGGTCAACTTGGAATACCTTGGACGTGTTGTTTTCAAATCGGGTGGATTTCTCTATCCTGATAGCGTTGTTGGTACCGATTCCCACACCACCATGATTGATGGACTAGGAGTCGCTGGTTGGGGTGTTGGAGGAATCGAGGCAGAAGCAGCAATGCTTGGTCAGGTGAGCTCATTTCCCCTGTACACCTTCAAAGTTTGCTTTCCACTGACTGATTTGGTACTTCAAAAACTTGTCAGCCTATGAGCATGGTGTTACCTGGCGTGGTTGGATTTAAGTTGGATGGAAAACTGAATGAAGGTGTTACTGCTACTGATTGTGTTCTCACCGTGACTCAAATATTAAGGAAGCATGGTGTTGTCGGCAAGTTTGTTGAATTTTATGGTGAGGGGATGAGTAAACTGTCACTGGCTGACAGAGCCACAATTGCAAATATGTCTCCTGAGTATGGAGCAACTATGGGCTTTTTTCCAGTAGAC
Organism: Biscutella laevigata subsp. laevigata; assembly: GCA_900406315.1. Classification (NCBI taxonomy): domain Eukaryota; kingdom Viridiplantae; phylum Streptophyta; class Magnoliopsida; order Brassicales; family Brassicaceae; genus Biscutella; species Biscutella laevigata. The sequence continues at coordinate 15,873 of OVAU01000236.1, read as the reverse complement.
CATGTTACCCTCGAGTACCTGAAGTTGACAGGAAGAAGCGATGAAACTGTGAATTCTCTTTCTCCCTGTCTCTAGCTTTTCTCAAGTTCCTATGTTACTCTCTTTTTCTATAGTTTCTCAGCATCTTATACCTGAGAACTATGGTGTTTATGTAGGTGTCAATGATAGAGTCATACTTACGCGCAAACAATCTGTTTGTTGACTATAACGAGGTATGGACATCCTTCTATCAGTTTCCAACACTTCTTTGAGATGACAACATTCTCATTTCTCAATATGGGCATTATTGCAGCCCCAACAAGAAAGAGCATACACTTCTTATTTGCATTTGGATTTGGGGGATGTCGAACCTTGTGTTTCTGGACCTAAAAGGTATATACTTCCATTACATTGTTAGTGCTGATCGTCCTATTTCCTTTTCATTATCATATTTTCTCTTCAACAGACCTCATGACCGAGTGACTCTGAAAGATATGAAGGCTGATTGGCATGCATGCCTTGACAACCCTGTTGGATTCAAGGTAAGAAAACATTTAAATGACCAATGACACTGATTTCGTTAAGCTGGATGATCCTGTAAGATTGTTTTTCTCGTCTTCAAGGGTTTTGCAGTGCCAAAAGAAAAACAAGAAGAGGTTGTGAAGTTCTCGTACAAAGGACAACCTGCTGAGCTCAAACATGGTAGTGTTGTTATTGCAGCAATTACGAGTTGTACAAACACATCAAACCCTAATGTCATGGTTGGGGCAGCACTCCTTGCAAAAAAGCTTTTGATCTTGGCTTGGAGGTGAGTTTCTTCCTTTTCTCTGCAAATTTGGCCAGGATCACCTGAGTTATGAATCCTGTTTTGACTATAGCTGGCGATACTATACAGGTAAAACCATGGATTAAGACAAGTCTTGCTCCAGGCTCTAGAGTTGTTGAGAAATATTTGGATCGAAGGTGTGTTGGTGTTCGACTGTATTTCCATCTGGATAACTTATCTTATCATGCATCCACACTGATCACCTTAATCTTCTCTGCAGTGGGCTCCGTGAGTACTTGAACAAACTAGGATTCCAAATTGTGGGTTACGGCTGCACAACATGCATTGGGAGTTCTGGGAACCTTGAAGAATCAGTAGCATCTGCTATAGAAGGAAGTGGTAACTACATCGTCATGCATATGAACATTATATGATACTGTGCCACAACATGTTTTTTTTTTCTCTTGGAACCTTGTTGAGCCATTTTCATTTTTGGAATCTCACTTCTTGTTTGGTCCCTTATGATTCTTTCGTGTCATAGATGTCATTCCGGCTGCTGTGCTCTCTGGGAATCGAAACTTCGAAGGCCGTATTCATCCACAGACAAGAGCTAACTATCTTGCATCACCACCATTAGTTGTTGCTTATGCCCTTGCCGGAACGGTGTGTAGTTTTCATCTTTCTCTGGGATCTGTTTCTCGAAATGCATTTTTTTTTTCTCCTTAATTGTGTGGCTTCGTTGTACTTCATTAACCAGATTGAGTAGTAAAAGATTCGCTAACTAGTCTCATCGAAGGTTATCTGCTGCCATCTTTATCTAACTTCGGCTTGAGTTTTAATTTTTGATCTCCTGTGATTACAGGTTGACATTGACTTTGAGAAAGAGCCTATTGGAACCGGAAGCGATGGCAAAAGTGTGTACCTGAGGGACATATGGCCAAGCAATGAGGAAATTGCTCAGGTACAATGGTCACATACTTGCTTTCAGAGGATAAGTTGTTCACGTTTTTCTTAACGCTCCTTGCTAATTTTCCTGATACTCTTGCATAGGTTGTTGAATACAGCGTGCTACCAAGCATGTTCAAGAACTCGTACGAGTCAATAACAGAGGGAAATCCCTTGTGGAATGAACTTTCTGCACCGAGTTCGACATTATATTCTTGGGATCCGAACTCCACTTACATTCATGAGCCTCCATATTTCAAGAATATGACTGCAAATCCACCTGGTCCTCGTGAAGTGAAGGATGCGTACTGTTTATTGAACTTTGGAGACAGTGTGACCACAGACCACATCTCTCCAGCAGGAAACATTCAAAAAAGTAGTCCTGCTGCAAAGTTTCTAATGGAACGTGGTGTGATTCCAGACGACTTCAACTCCTACGGAAGTCGAAGAGGAAACGATGAGGTTATGGCTCGTGGTACATTTGCTAACATCCGTATTGTTAACAAGCTCTTGAAAGGAGAAGTTGGCCCAAAAACTGTTCACATTCCGACTGGCGAGAAACTTAGCGTTTTTGATGCAGCAAGCGTAAGTAGAATTGTCACACGGCTTCAAATACTTTCCCTTCATTATGTCCTTGAATATTTCACTGAAATCACATACACTTTCAGAGATACAAGACCTCTGGACAGGATACGATCATCCTGGCTGGTGCTGAATATGGAAGTGGTAGCTCTCGGGATTGGGCCGCAAAGGGTCCTTTGCTTTTGGTAAGTCTTACATTGTTTGCAACGATATATTTCCTGTCGAAACCTTAACGAGTTAACAACCATTCAGGGAGTGAAAGCTGTAATAGCCAAGAGCTTTGAGCGAATCCACCGTAGCAACTTAGCTGGTATGGGGATTGTTCCGCTGTGTTTCAAGACCGGCGAGGACGCAGAAAGCCTTGGACTGACTGGTCATGAACGCTACACAGTCCACCTTCCTACTAAAGTCAGTGACATTAGACCTGGTCAAGACGTTACTGTAACCACCGACACTGGAAAATCCTTTGTTTGCACTCTGCGGTTTGATACAGAGGTAAATTTTGAACTGCAAATAAAATTAAAGTCAAAAGTTCAATTGGTCTGAGACTTGGTTTTGTTGGAACGTGTGCAGGTGGAATTGGCATACTATGATAACGGTGGTATTCTACCATATGTCATCCGGAGTTTGAGCATCAAGTGATGTTGTTTTCTTCTTCTGTTAAGAGTTTCCATAGTTTCAAATAAAGCAAGTTTTGTGAGCATCTTCATTCTTTCAATTTACACTGAATCTTTTTCGGGCAAGAGTTGTTATAAGAAAACGTGAAAAGACACGGTTCATTTATATCATAACACCTTGATTGTAGCATTAAAGGATATGAAAACGAAGATTTACTTCTCTGTAAGTAACAATAGTTCTTCTCTATTCTCTTTGTTTCCTAAAAACCGCTGATTCCACACAACCACAGTGTATAAGAGGCAACATCCATTGATCTTCCTCCTATATTTTCTTTATACAACAGTAAGCTAACTCTTGTGCAAAGATCTAGTGGCCTTCGATGCCAAAAACATTGCTTTAGCTTTGTCACTAGACATCATCCAATCTCTTTCAGCACGACGTTGATGTTGCCTTGCATTCTTTGCACGTTTAGGGGCCAATCTTGCATCTCTCTCTGCAAATGCTAGTCTGAACTTCTCTGCTATTGGCAGCTCATTGGATACTGGGGAGGATGTGGGCTTCTGCACAGCTCCACTAACATCCCACGTCTTAGGATCAATATCTTTCACAAATGGTTCATCTAATGCAACATCTGGTAGTGCTTCTCGAGGAACCTCGTTTCCTCTATACGCAATAAGTGATGGCTTGGGATTTATCACTATTCTTGGACACTCCGAGAAGAGCATCTCCAAAGAATCCTTATCAATTCTTGGCTGCAGAAAAATGCAAATTAAATCTGGAAAGTTATGAACTGACCAAGACTACAAAGTAAATTCTACTTATTTACTAGTCGCTTATTAATCGGAAAGGCACTACTTACCCAAACAAGCCAACGCAATGATTGACCACCGTGACCAATCTCTGCAGTGTCTAGTTCTTCCCATGTTTCTCCTTCAACATTACTTAAGTTTGGCTTAAATATACTCAATGATCTGCGTGCGGTAGACTCACTGCTCGGACATCCTCTGCAATATTAATTTTTTTTTTGGGTCTCATTTCCTGTTTTATAGAGTTCATTAGCCCTAGTCAAAACCACAGACTATGGGTTTCATTATATCTGACTTTACCCAGAAAAAAAAATTGATTCATGAATTAACAGTCAAGGCATCAACAAGAACACATAAGGTAAGTTCACTGCAATTGTCCGGAGCAAGAAATTTTACCCGCATCTTAGAGTCTCCAATGACCGGCAGTGTTGTACAAGCTCTGAGAGACCCATGGATGTGATTTTGTTGCACCGGCTGCATAACAAAGTAAAGTATATAATATTGGACGATGAAAAAAGACCACTTATATTTCACACACAGAAGCTCCTAGCTTAAGAACCCAATACATCAGAGATAGGTTTTGGTATATTCACCTAAATGAAAGTAGATGGCTCCGAATATTTATTCAAATGATAGAAGCATCATAGATCTAAGCTTAGAACATAAAAAGAAAGCATCATGCTACCCAGACTCATAGGTAAATTTAATTCTTAGTAGGCAAATATAATACCTAATGTCCACAGCTCGGAGAGATTTGCACATTTCTGCAACTTTAGCTAAGCCAGAATTCGTGACATTAGAACCGCTAATGTCTAGAATTTCCCAGGAACTGTCAGCCAAAGAGATAATCACATCATCATCCAGTAGCTTTCTTCTTCTAGCAATGGCTACAATAGACAACTGTTGCACATGAATACGCATCGATTAGCAACGAATAGTACTAAACTGATTAATTGTCAATACAAGTTGAAGAAGATAAAACCTTGATGTCGGCAGGGAATATGAGAGAGATATCAGCTAAACAAGGGATAATTTCTTCCAAATGCCTACCAACAACCCCAAGACATAAGCTGACAAGAGAAGGAGGTCCTGATTTCAACGCAGAAATTCCTGTGTTTGGAACAAAAACATGTCGGAATCCATCCAATAATCCTAAACGTAACCTCTAAATTCAATTCTTAGAATCCCAATTTAACAGGCCCAGCTAGAAGATCAATTCTTCAACTTAAGAAAGCTTAACCTGGAATTACTACCGAGAATGGGAAAAGCAGAAAGTGGAGGGCAAGGCTTACGTGAGGAAGATAGAAAAGCTGAAGCAAGAATCTTATCCTTTGATCCAGGAGGATTCGTATTCAAGCCTAGATTCTTGAGGGAAGTTGCCAACTTTTTTTCTGAATTACGTAGTTCCATCATCAGATTTCACCTTAAGGTTTCTGATCGCCGGAGATTCGAATCGAGTAAATTTTTGCGGACAGCGGAAAAGAAACCGACGTAATTCGGATATTACCCAAAAAGTAGGATTGGTTTTTTTTGGGGGGTCAAATGTAGGATTTGATTTTTTTTTTTTTTCCTTTTTGTCAAGAATGTTGGATTTTGTTTCAACCAACGTAGGATTTGGTTAATCCAATCTTTTTCATAAAATCATAATTGTTTTTAAAAAACAAGTTAAAATTTCTAATTTACCTATGAAATGATTGATTTTTATTGATAATTGAGAGAAAATTTGATGGGTGCTTTTTATTTTGATCAAAACAATTTAATCAAAGAATAATAAGAATTTTTTTTTTTTTTTTTATCAGAACTGATTTGCGATTTAGATGATCAGTTGAAAACAGACACCGGAATGTAAAATAAAACAGGGCAAAACAAAGAGAACTTCTTGCAACATCTGCAGCGGGATGAGCAGGAGTAATTTGAGTGCCGACCGGTGATTGCGCCAAGTAGTTCGAAGAGTGATGAGTTGGTGAAAATTGATGTTCAGCAGTAGCTCAATCGCGAGGGATGCGGACGTAAAGTAACAAGGCGACGACTTATGATGCCGGAGTGCCTGTTGACGTCAGACTAACTCGACCTCAAGTTACGACTGAATTGCAGTGAAAATAGAGAAATCAACCAACTCCTGTAAAATACTGCACACTAAACAAAACCGTTAGTAACACGTGACCTCATAGATTTAGATGATAGAGCTCCACGTGTAGAAAACGAAATCAACCGATCCTGGTTGAATTATTTAAAAACTAGGATTACCCTAAAACTATAGAACTGATAAATAACTAAGCAACTTAAAAAGAAAAACAAAAGAGCAGACCCACATCTTAACATAAGAAAACCGTTTAGCTTAGACCCAAACACAAGACTTCTAAGCCCAATAGAAGAAATGGTCAGGCCCAAACCACTAACCGTCCAAAAGAAGAGTCTGGAAAATATGGGAGGCTTCCTGACACGTGGTATCCCACCGCCTCCTCTCTCATCGCCACGCGTCCGAGCTGAAGAGACACCGCCATCATCCTCAGTGAAACACCGCCGGCGATAGCTCTTTGCTTCGCCACCGCACGACCTCCAGATGAGTCATCTCTTCCGCACAACACCACCGTGGGGAGCTCTTCATCATAAATCTCTCCAATAAGAGCTTCTGCCTCCGTCGCCCAACAGCCACCATAAATTCCGGCGAAACTCTTCTTCTCCCTCCGAAGAGGTATCATGGCCTGTGAACAAAACCAAAAAAAGCTCCGACAAGAATCGCAACATCTTATTCTTCCCCATCACCAATCTTCTTCTATAAACAACTTCTGAAGAAAAAGTGGTGGAAAGGGAAAACAACTGTACAGGAAAAGAAACGGATAGACAAAAGTTTAGGCACGACGCCAGCCGTTTTCCGGTCGTCGGCCGATTTTGGTTCTAGATCGCTTTCTCCCTCGCCTTTATTCGTTTCTCTTTTAATCTCTTTGTTGCTATTACAGTGTAAGACTTGAATAAGAAAATAAGGTATTCGATAATAAGAATAAAAGAAACTATAATATTTATTTGACTTAATTAAAAGTTTCAACTTATTTTTAACTAAAAATATGTAATTCTAAGTTAAAATAACAGTTTTCTTATTAAAATGTTTTTTTTTTTTTATCAATTTATATAAATAGGACCGCTCTAATATTTTAAATTTTCTTTTAGGAACAAATGTAGAAAATAGAAACTTCCATCTAGAAACTCTCAAACAGTGCCATTTAGTGAAAGGATCTTGTAATTTGACCTAAAATTGAGCAGGTATTCAAAGTGTCAATGATAAATAAAATAGAAAGATTTGCCTTATAGAACACTTTTTAAAGTCATATTTGCACTTTAGAGCATTTTTAGTACTTCTTTTATTCTAGGACACTTTCAATATTTTCTGACCATTTTGCCCCTGCATCGGTGGTCAGTTATATAAAGGCTACATGATCGGTTAGGTGACACGTGGTTAGAGTTTTATGGTTCTGAGAAATTATTGGACGAGTTAACCACAATTCATCATTTTTTGGTTAATTAGCCATAATTCGTTATTGTTTCATTTGTTAACCACAATTCAACCGTTACTCTTTAAAAAGTCTAACTCGTGGTTAGTTATTCCATGTCTACAATTAACCTATGAGTAAGGCTTTTTAAAGAATAACTGTTGAATTGTGGATAACAAATGAAACAATAACGAATTATGGCTAACTCGCCCAAAAAAATGTTGAATTGTGGTTAACTTATCCAATAATTTCTCAGAACCCTAAAATTCTAACCACGAGTCACCTAACCGATCATGTAGCTTTTATATTACTATTCACCGACGCAGGGGCAAAATGGTCAAAAAATATTGAAAATATCCTAGAGTGAAAGAAATATTGAAAGTGTTATTGAGTGTAATTAAAGTATTAAAAATGTTCATACAATGAAAATCACCCAAAAAATATAATTGAGACTTTTTTTTCCAAAGAATCATATAATGTTTTCACCCAATTAATAAATAAACAAAAATCCAAAATCATNTAAAAATCCAAAATCATAGTCAAAAACGAACAAAAAAACCTGAAAACCAAAACAAAAGGAAATATAACTATGAACCAACCCTTAATAGGTTGGAGGCAAAGAATAAAAATGATGAAACCAAACAAAACAAAAGAGTTTTTTTTGGGTTCAAACTCAAAACAGAACTTGAGACTNCAAAAATCCAAAATCATAGCCAAAAACGAACAAAAAAACCTGAAAACCAAAAGAAAAGGAAATATAACTATGAACCAACCCTTAATAGGTTGGAGAGGCAAAGAATAAAAATGATGAAACCAAACAAAACAAAAGAGAGTTTTTTTTGGGTTCAAACTCAAAACAGAACTTGAGACTATTTATGAAAACTTTGCGCCAAAGAAACCGTAAGGAACCGCAACTGCCATTGGCTGATTCGTGGGAAAAGGTGGAGGCTGCATGACTGGAAATTGGGCTGGAACGCCGTAAGGTTGCAGTCCACCCGTATTGAAAGGTTGGGAAACGCATAGCTGCAGCGGCTGGCCAGCTGCAAGTAAACCTGGTAAAACATGGTTGGTTCAAAAAAGGTATAATATATTAATATGGTTAGTTCTTTAGGTTGTTTATTTAGTTAAAGAGACTCTAGGATTTACCCTGATGCTTCAGGTATTGGACATGTTGTGCAGTTGGTAGAGGACGGGAAAGCATAGGTGAGAGAGGCGGTGTTCCTTGAACCAGATCCTGGATAAAGAAGAAAGACGATTACTCGATATGACTATAAAGATGTGAAGACAAGTAGATTTTGTTACCAAACTTAAACCTAACATCATTAAAAATTCACCAAATTTTCGGAACACAAACAAATAATTTTATGCATCAAGTTCTAACCTGAGGAACTGGTTGCATATATACAAGCTGTCCTGATCTCGTAGCCATCACCTGGAGTGAAGCAGAAAGAGTGTTTAGAAACAAACAAACCAAGTAAAAGCTCAGTACAGAGAAATTCATTATAATCATCTAATAACATGTTCTTCTAATAAAAGTGAGTTTTGGGATTCTCCATGAAATACAACCTGAGGATTTGGATTGACAAACATTGGTGACGCTTGAACAGATTGGTATGGAGGGGTGAATCTCTGTGGCTGTGCCCTGTTAACAGTAGGCACAGGTATCTGCAAAACAATGGGATGCAAGCTGAAGTATGAATCATTGATGACAAACATTCTGCGCCCCATATAAAGGGAAGCGTTTACAAAAATTCAAAACTCAGTCATATCAATTTGTTAACCATAAAGGCACTTAGTGCGGAGGAGTAATCTGTTCTCAACTACTAGTTAATAAGGCCTTTTTGACATAACATGCTCAAAGAGAGTATGAAAGGCAGAGACACAAATGGAAAGATAATACATACGTGTTGGGGAAAGTGAAATCCACCGACAGCATTTCCAGCAGTCAAATTACCATATGGCACAAACTTGGAAGGTGGAGATGCTTGGGGCATATAAGGGCTGTTTCCAACTTCTGGGTAAACAACTTCAGGAACTCGTAGCATGGGAGTGTTGCTTGGTATATAAGCAATATTTCCAACATCAGGCATACCAACAGGAGATGGTGAAAGACGTTTTGGATAAGATGGAGAAAAAATCTTTGCTTCTGGATTCAGCTTGAATTCCTGTATGTTGTAAAAGATATAAACTTGATAACTGAGTAACAGAGACAGTAAAATGTAGACAGACCAGCAACTCCAAAGAAGACGCTAGTCTAAGTGTGTTCTCAGCGAGAAGGAATGGATAACAAATCTTCAACACCTGACAATCAATTCAACACAACTATACAGTACTTAGGAGTTACCTTAGCCTTTTTGACGGCCTGGATGGGCACTAATGCATTTGAAGATGCCACTAAGCCCTGACACAGTTCTGAGGGTTCATCAACAGTTGTACTTTGTGACGATGAATAGTCAGTTGAAGAGGGCCTTTCAGCAGCATCGTGAAAACCATTACTAAAAGGTTCCAGCGTCAAATGATCTCCTTCTATTGGTTTAACTCGTTCAGATATGCTATCCACTGGATGGTCGTTATTTCACATATATAAAAGTTGAGGATAAGCATGTCAGTAAACATCACTCTATCAAAAACAAACAGAAACAAGTAGACCCGTATCCATGACAAAAAATTAGGGGAAAATGAACTCACAGCTGGAACTTGAGCTTTGGAGATCAATCTGCAACAGGAAACGAACAAATAAGCAGATGCTAAGTAAAAACCGAATCAAACAAATGAACAGCAACACTAACATTATTTTCCTGATCAGGAATTTGTTCACTACGCTTCACAATTGGGGGTCCTGTCTGTCTGCAACAAAAGTATACAAGAATCAGAAAAAGGAAAAAAAGATATCTAAGAAAAGTTTGGAAAATGGTATGCACAAGGTAGTGACTTGTGCCAGCATAGCCATGTTTGACAAAGCTGCTAAACTATATTTTTAAGATTGACATGGAAATAGAAAGTTTAGGTAGAAGACTCATAGATTGATGATTCCTCCAAACCCCCTCATCATTAGTCTATTTCAACATAAAGTAAAAGCAAATACACAATTTACCTCCTATGATTACTGCCTCTTCCTTCAATGCAAAATTTTGTGGAGTGATTTGCAGCACAGAAACGAGGCCCAGAAGGTAAAGTTTCAGTGGATGATTCAACATTTTCACCCTCACTACTTCCTGGAAATTTTGATGGAAGCGAGACTCCCTATGAACAGATCCATATGCGTTTTTCACATACATCGTCAGAAATGAGAAGAAGAAAAACTAAATAAGGGACAAAAGGACGAACCTCTGCAATGATTTGAACAATATTGGAAGAGAGAATAACAAGTGTCTCGACCACAGTACCACTTGCTACATTCGCTTTACTTGTCCCCTTTTTAGTATTTTTTGCATTCTTCAAAACAATGCCTAGAAAAGAACAAAAACCATGTCACAGAATTCTCACCGAGAAGCCATAGCGAAAAAAATTGAAAGAGTAGATGTCCTTGATCTGGACAAACCTAAATACATTATGTTCCAAATCATAGACTGCTTAAACTTTCAAATAAACATATGAAATTTCCTTGGGAAAAGAAATCTCATCTTTCCCTTACTAGGGACATTACGTAAAGAAATAATCAAATCGCTCAAATATTTCCAATCAATCGAAACATATTGATTCGAGAAAAATCAATCAGGCTGAATGAAACGTACCAAAGTCGTCCTCGAGGGAAGCGGTGTAGAATATCCCAGAAAATACCGAACCATCCTTAACGTGAACATGAACCTGCAATCCGATTATGCACATAGTTGCTATTAACAGCGATTCGTTGAGTGATGATGACGAAGAGTTGTCATCGTCTTCCACTTTCCTTATGTATCCCATGATTTCAACCTCCAATTCAAACTTTGATTTTTCCGGAAAAGTTTCGAATCTGTTAAAAGAATCTACCAGAGCTAATTTATACAGATTTCGTCGTAACAGAAAAGAAGGGGAAAAGAGGAAAAAAAGCGCAGAGATCTACGAGGGAACCAGTAAAGCGACTCTTCTCTGTTTTTCTTTCTTTCTCCATAAGTTAAATGGGCCCTTATTTGGCGAAATAGGGCCCACTTTGAATCCAATTTGGTGCTGGTCTTTTTATTGATGG
>OVAU01000235.1:5738-23935 GCA_900406315.1 Biscutella laevigata subsp. laevigata | reverse complement strand
TTTATAATAACAAAAGTTAAATACATTAATATTATCTTGGTCATCTTTCTTAGTATTCATAACAGGAAATCTTACAAGAGATTACAGACAGACACAATAAAGAGTGTTTTTTGGACACTGCGACTTCGGTTGATTAGGCATACTCAATGCTAGTAATCATCAACATTGAAACAAGACCCCTAATATAACTGACACTCTTGATTCTTACACGCTGAAGAAAAAGAACATGAAAAAAGGAAGTGGCTGAACTTTCCAAGAGTTTCTGAAATGGACTCACATAATGATGCATCTGCCCTTTTCTTCATTTGCTTGCGTTGGCATTTGCTGGAACCTGTGCGACTCTGAGGGATTGTATGTGAACTCAGATGTGTCAAGCCCATACTGTTTCAAAAAGAGCCATCAGTTAATCTCGATATCTGGTTAATGCTTTTTTAACTTCATAAACGTTTTAAGCAAGTCACCTTTTCCCGCATGCGTGAGCTCCAAGGGTCACTGCGGCTTGGGCGTTGGTCCAAAGTAGGAGCAACTGGTACACCGGTGACAGGGACGGGTTGGCGGTTGATGAATGGCTGCCTGATTTGTTGCCTTGGAGCAATAAACTCATCATCACTGTCATACTCTGGTGGGGAATTAGCTGCTCTAACCATAAGAGCAAGCAAGAAAAGCAAAGCCTGCGAGAGTAAACAAGACCAACGTCAGATTTTTTAAAATAGTGGCAATGCTTCTATTTCCTTTTTTTGAGTAGTATTCTAATGTAAAGACCATACAAGAATCTTCCCCAAGGATATCTTAGTTTCAAGAGGAGTTTAATTCACCAGTGTTTGGCAATGATTTTTTTTACAACAGAAGTGAAGAAATGATAAACGTTCTGAAAGTTTCGCTTGCTCTTACCTCGAAAACTACTGCTCCTAGAGCTACCCATCTTACAATCTTCCAGTTCTCTCTCAGGAAATTATATATAGTATCGAAGTTTCCAGTCCTGTCAGAAGGAATTTCCTAGAGAATAGTTGAACAAAACGGTTAGCTAAGTACATGTACAGTCCTGTCTAGCCCAGTATAAAAAACACACAAAACGACAACTTACATCTCTCCAGCTTTTGTCGAAGAATATAAATCCTGCGACTCCTAGCTCCGCCAAGATCAACAAGATCAGAAGCAGAGAGTACTATTCTCAATTAAGGAAATGAAAAGGATACGGACATGATAAGTAAAGATACCAATAACCTGGGCATATAACTGGAGATCAAGGCGTGGTAGCTTAAAAGCAAGAAGGTCTCTGTAATAACTTCACAATTTTATTTTTATATAAAACGAAATCACAATCAGGATACACAAGATAAGCAGCAGACGCTCCTTGAACAAGTACCAACACAGCCACAGCATGAAATAACAAAGAGAGCCACGCCAATACCAATGAACAAGTATATAAACCTGCATTTACATGAAAAAACAAAACCAGAAATCGTCAGACCCTGAGAACATAAAAACAAAACCAAGTTTTTGTTTTTGTAAATATCAACGAGTAAGGACACACATACCAAGCTTTGGGAAGATGATCAAATACATTCGAAGACAGTGTCACAGCCATAAGCATAGGTCTCCCAAATGAGACGTAACTGTGATCGCCATTTATCGGATTGAACGTAACAGAATTATCAGTAGCTCTCTTGTACTCCACAAATAAGTAGATACCATAACCAATCATGCCAAGTCCAGCAATAGCCAGCAGAAAGTTGAGTAACTTCAGCAAACACTCAAAACAACCTCTACACGCCATTTCTCTTTTCACCAACCTCAAATGTTATATGGTTTACTCGGCTCTAGTTCATCAGTCCGTAAGAATTATCCTAAAAATGATCAAAAAGAGTTCGAAATGACAACTAAGATTTCAGTCAACCCCTAAATAAGATCGATGGTAACTTATCTCCAGAACAATTTCAAAAGCAAAAATCCTATTAAATGCACTTTCAACGAAATTTGATCTCGAGCATAAATCCAATCAACTATACACGAATCGACTCTCGTAAACAGCTGAAAATGAGAGGTATATCAATCAGTCTTCCCTAATCTACACAGAAATCACAGCGCAAATTCGTAACCACAGAAAATTTCACCGAAAAATGACACCACAAGACTTTTTCGCCAACAAATATTCAGATCGGGAAAACGAAACGAATCGGTGAACAAAGTTCCGCAATCAGAGCAAGAAGGGATTTGAGAGGAAAAGATGATAAAGACGTACGGTGAATGTTGAGAGATGATTCTTCGATCTTCGCGATTGTTTGTTTAGCTTTGTTCTCTTGTCGTCGAGAAGAAGAGAGGAAAAACAAACGAGGAGAATTTTTTTTGGGATTTTGCTGTAATGGACATTTTAGTAATGCCAGCTGTGATAATCCAAAATATATGGTTTATTAATAGTTTAAAAATATTTGTAATTGAATAATCAAATACAAAAATATTTTTTAACTTCCAGTCGGCAAAAAAAATAATTTTGTGTGGAAATATAAAACATAAGAGTTTTTGTTTTGTCTCAAAGACTTTTTTTTTAACTAAAAAATAGTTTTATTTTATATGTGGCTATCAAGAAAAACTTCAAAGATAAGTACACTATGATGGATTACCACAAATACAAATATAAATTTGTTAGCATAATAAAATAAAAGTACATTTATAGTACAATCACAAGATTCACAACCGTGAATTCTTCTCCAAAAAGCATTTTAAAACTATACAATATTTTAAAAATAAAAATCATCAATATATCACAAATTTTATTCATAAATCAATAATTAGAATTGAGTTTGAGATTAGGATCTGGCATTATCTTCACATTCCAAACTGATTACATACTTGTATAAATACAAAAGTCTATTGAGAATAAAATCATATCGTCCACTTCTTTACATGGTAGTAGAATGAGATCGATTCAATCTTTTTTTATTTTATTTTCTAATTTATGGGTGGATCCTAAACTCTTGAGACGTCTAGACTAATGTTTTGGGGATATATAACTTATAGATAGATTATCTCTTCGAATATTCAAATGGATTTATATTTAAGTGGATGTTCGAAACAATGTGACTTAGTTTCTCGTAGCAGAGAAATCGGATCCGGAATATTATGTATCCTTATCCGTCCTCTTACCGCTGGACACACTGCCTTGAACGATCGATTCGATCTTTGATCGATTTTTTTGTCATTTGAACGATTAAGTTCACCTTCTAAAGTTCACCATCTATATATTTTTCTTGATCGGCTCATTAATCATCAATAGTTGAAGAAATGTATAGAAGTCAACAATGAATTGTGGAAGGGGTAAAAAATAACATGATTATCTCACCTTAATCCTTGTTTTCCTTAGATGATCTCGGTGTATTGATTATTTTTGTTTGATTGAAAGGATATAATTACAATGAATTAGTGAGGAGGACAAAAGTCATATTTTTGGTCTATAGTTCTCTAATTTGCGGTTTGAGGACATGGATCTCGAAATAATATGACTCTTATCCTCGCGACAATCATGTAACTGAATCGAATCTATTTTGTGATTGTCAAGTTATCATCCATATTGTCATCGATCTAATCTTTCACGGAAGAATTATAGATATCGAAAATGATTGTCACCAAATCAGAGATGCAGCTAGAGACAGTTTTAGATACACATTTCATATTCGAATGAATCATTATCTCGTTGAACATTTTATAAAAGCTAGAACGAGATCAAGTTGAAAACATATTATCTAAGTTGGACATTCACAAATTACATGTTTCAGCTAGAAAGGGAGTATACAAGGATTAGTTTAAGATACTATCTATTAGGATTTTGTTTCATCAGTTAGGATTTGAGAGTATTTTTAGATTCTAAACCGACTATGTACTTATATAAATATAAATGTTATGAGAACAAAATCAGATCGTTCACTAGTTTATAAAAAGTTTTAACCTCACCATAAGAGCCAATATATCTCAACCAGGTCAGAAACGTACTAAGCCATTAAACTAAGAACTTGAAAATGTCACAAATTTTATGTTGGACCGGGCTGGACCGTAGCGGACCGACCGGACTAAATATTTTCAAACCATTACGGTTTTGGTAAATGTTTACCAATGATTGAGCTCGAGCTCGGCTGCTGATAAAATAGCTCATTAAAAGAATTTTTTATCCTTAATCACTTGAATTAAAAACTAGTCGACGTCTAGAAATTTTTGGATATTTTGAAGGGAGGTAAGAATCGGGTACGTGAAAAAATTTGATCTTGAAGGGTTTTCTTAGTCTTCCTGGGTAAATCTATTGGTTAGTGATTCTTCAAATTGTTGATGTTGTTGTCTGACTTTCGGTTTCCTTTATGAATTTCGGATACGTTTGAAACACTGCTCCGATTGAAATTGATTCTACCAATTGGGGTTGGATTCAGTAAGTTTTCAATTTTCCGTCGAATTTCCTGGAATTAGTTGAGCTTGAACAAAAGTATTAGGTCTCATCCTTTGTAGAAATCGAAGTTTCTTTGAGTTTTCTGGAATTTAATTTTCCTTTTTCTTGTTAAAGTTATAACGATTGGAGAAGTAGAATTGAGGTCTGTTTTCTTTCGAATTTGCTAGGTGAAAGAAAAGAATGATATTCTTGATATGTTTGATCTCTTTTACCATTGTTAAAAAAAACATTCAAGTTTTTTGATGATACTTAATTGGAGTTCTTTTGATGTGTTATCTGTGAACTCAAGATTAGCTTCATGATTTTGTATTTTAAGTCATAGAATCGTAAAATGTGAGGGTTATCAGTGATAAGAGCTTGATTTTATCATCAGAAACTCTCTCTGATTATTTGCCCTTTTGATCTTTTTTTTTCTTAGCATTTAGCTATCTTCTGGAAGAACAAATAGTCAAGAAGAAGAAACTTGTCAATGGCAGACATTCCTGGGCACCTGCGCACTTGTTTGGATATGGGGAAGATAGCATTCTTAGCAATTCTAGTTTCAGGCGGAATTGTGTTGCAGATTTTGGTACCTCACAAAATGTTTTTCATCTTTTATGGTGTTGTTTATAGCTTGGATCCATACTTTTTTTTCAAACCCTTGTTTCTCAAATTTACTCCAGGCTTGTGCTCTCTTCAATAATTGGTGGCCAATGCTAAGTGGTGAGTTGTTTCACTCTTTGATCTTTAACCGTAGTTGGACTTGAAAACTGCAAACTATATTGATGAAGCTCGCTTTTAAACACTCCCAAACTGTTGTGATCGCTTCATATCTTGTTTCGTTATTGTTAAAAAACCCTTTTTTATATCAACGGTGTTGATGGCATTTATCGACCTCTTGCTCTGCAGTTATAATGTATGTGCTCATCCCAATGCCTTTGCTATTCTTCGGTGGATCAGACAGTACATCTCTATTCAATGAGTCTCACAATAGGTAAAGCTTTTGAAACAATCGAGACCAGATTCCTCTTTTATCAAGACTTTTATTGATTTTTTTTTTCTTTATATTCAGCTGGATGAATGCAGCCAAGTTCTTGACTGGTGCATCAGCAGTTGGAAGCATCGCAATACCTTCGATCCTAAAACATGCTGGGCTCATCGGTTGGGGTGCATTAGTCTTTGATCTCTCGTCCTACATTGTCTTCGTAGTCGCTATGCTGTGTTACGTGTGCATTGGTGATGACAATGACAACTATTACAGCTACATTTGAAAAAAAGGTCACACATATTCATAATCATCGTCAATAGTTTCAAGCTCAAAAGTCTCAGCCTTTGTTTATCACTTTGATTGATCCTTCGAAACGTCAACATCAGCTGATTAGTCACGAGTGATATGATTGGATTTTTGCTCAACAGTTTCCAGTGTATATGTATGAATATATGATTGTAAGATGAAAATTTCTATGTGGTTTTCGTTTGGCTTTGGTGTATAGAACAGATTTATTATTTGGAAAAAAGTTTCGTTTTTCTTATTTACAAGCTTTTCTTTTTCATGTGTCAGTGGAAGATACAAAAGCTTCAAGTTTTCAAAAAGCATTGTTTTCTTCTTAAGCAGTGGAGACTTGTAGAAAGTTGTTTGAATGCGAGCTCTCTGTGTAAAGAAAGTTGGTTGCTTTCTCTCAAAACTATCTTTGAATCCATGGATTAATGGTAGTCGACTTTTTGGAAATGCGTTATCGAATTACGGAAGCTATCTTCGAGGTTTCTCTAGAGAAGAAGCTCTTATTCTTCGACAATTGTCTAAAGGTGATCTCTCACATGCACGTTACTCGCTCGATAGAATTCCTCACAGAGGAAGTATTAGCCGTGTTGTTTATTGGACCTCGCTTCTTACGAAGTACGTGAAAGCTGGATACTTGGACGAGGCAAGGGCTTTGTTTGAAGTTATGCCGGAGAGGAATATCGTCACTTGCAATGCGATGTTGACGGGTTACGTCAAATGCAGGAGACTGAACGAGGCTTGGACACTGTTCCGAGAAATGCCGAAGAATGTTGTTTCTTGGACTGTGATGCTTACTGCGCTTTGTGATGATGGAAGGACTGAAGATGCAGTCGAATTGTTCGATGAAATGCCTGAGAGAAACGTGGTTTCATGGAACACGTTGGTCTCGGGTCTGATTAAGAATGGAGACATGGAGAAAGCAAAACAGGTGTTCGATGCTATGCCTAGCCGAGATATTGTGTCGTGGAACGCTATGATTAAAGGGTATATTGAGAACGATGGATTAGACGAAGCGAAAGTCTTGTTTGAAAATATGAGTGAGAAAAATGTGGTTACTTGGACGAGCATGGTATCTGGTTATTGCAGATACGGAGATGTTGATGAAGCTTACAGATTATTCCGTGAAATGCCCGAGAAAAATGTCGTTTCTTGGACTGCAATGATCAGTGGGTTTGCTTGGAATGAGTTCTATGGTGAAGCGTTAATACTTTTTCTTATAATGAAGAAGGATTTTGATGCAATATCGCCAAATGGTGAGACTCTTATATCTCTTGCTTATGCTTGTGGTGGCCTTGGTGTTGGATTTGGACGTCTTGGCGAGCAGTTGCACGCACAAGTTATATCTAATGGTTGGGAAAGTGTAGATCACGATGGAAGGTTGGTGAAAAGTCTTGTCCATATGTATGCATCATCTGGTTTGATTGCTTCAGCGCAATCTCTGCTCAACGAAAGCTTCGATTTGCAGTCTTGTAACATTATGATCAACGGTTATTTAAAAGTTGGGGATTTGGAAAGAGCTCAAAATCTGTTCATGAAAGTGGAGAGCTTACACGACAAAGTATCTTGGACATCAATGATCAATGGGTATCTAGACGCTGGCGATGTGTCGAGAGCCTTTGATCTGTTTCAGACAATGCATGATAAGGACGGGGTTACATGGACGGTTATGATCTCAGGTCTTGTCCGGAATGAGCGTTTTGCAGAAGCTGCATCTCTATTGTCAGACATGGTGAGGCATGGTCTGAAACCTTTGAATTCAACTTACTCTGTTCTTCTTAGTTCCGCAGGTGCCATTTCGAATCTTGATCAAGGGAAGCATTTACACTGCGTGATTGCAAAGACGACGGCTTGTTATGACCCTGATCTCATCCTCCAGAACTCCCTTGTCTCGATGTATGCAAAATGTGGAGCCATAGACGATGCTTATGAGATATTCTCAACGATGTTCCGAAAAGATACAGTTTCATGGAACTCCATGATCATGGGGTTATCACATCACGGCATAGCGGATAAAGCTTTAAAACTGTTCAAAGAGATGCTTGATTCAGGAATGAAACCGAACTCTGTAACGTTTCTGGCTGTTCTCTCAGCTTGTAGTCACTCTGGACTCATCAGCAGAGGTTTAGAACTATTCCAAGCAATGAAGGAAATGTATTCGATCCAACCAGGGATCGAGCATTACATCTCAATGATAGACCTTCTAGGCCGAGCTGGTAAACTAAGAGAAGCAGAGGAATTCATCTCAACTCTGCCTTTCACTCCAGACCATACTGTCTACGGCACATTGCTAGGCTTATGCGGGCTCAACTGGAGAGAGAGCAATGTGGGAGGCATAGCGGAACGGGCTGCAATGCGGTTACTAGAGCTGGACCCTGTTAATGCACCAGGACACGTGGCACTAGGCAACATGTATGCGGGTTTAGGGAGGCATGAGATGGAGAAGGATATGAGGAAAGAGATGTGGTTTAAAGGTGTGAAGAAGACACCAGGATGTAGTTGGATTGTGCTTAATGGAAAAGCTAATGTGTTTCTCTCTGGTGATAAGTCTGCATCTGAAATTGCGCATATGATTTTTCCAATCTTTTGTTGTAATGTTAATGCTATGCTTGATGTTGAAGAAGAGAAACCGTTGACTCTCTGCCATTGCTGAGAGCCTCATGGTTTTTGTTGGTAAGTTGGTCGTAAAAAACATTACTTTTCACCTACTTAGCAACTTATAGAACAACCATACCAAACAGTACAAAGTTTAGCATTTCACAAAACAAATTCGTATAATTTTAGGATATTTGATTTTCTCAATTTCAGAAGTAACTTGTCACGAATGGAAAAGAAAAGAACTTTGGTATATCCGAATGTAGTTGAGAAATGATGAGAAAATGATATTTGCTTCTCTCTGAGTCAGAGGTTTCACTCTAACTGTCGACCAAACATATTACACAGAAACAGACGAAACCCTCTCTCTCTCACATAAATATTAACACAAACCTCCTCTCTGTCTCTCTCTACCCTAACTTCCTCTCTCTTCTCTGCAAACCTCTGTTCTTCAGGTGCTGTGCACATGGCGGCGCAAGGTCAAATCTCAACGGGAATGACGGTGGGTCGTACTCTGTCCTCCTCCAGGAACATTGGAGTTACGCTTTCACCGCTCCGGAGAACGGTAATCAGCGTTGGCTGTAGGTCTGATATCTCTCTACGGAAATCTCTCTCCGTTAGATCGATTAAGATCACTGATTCCCAGAAAGTTAAGGCTTATGCAGAGAACGGCGCTTTCGACGTGGTGAGTGAATTCCTTTGGTAATATTGGCTTTCATTTCGTTTTCTTGTTTGTTACGATCTATTTTCGTTGTAAGCATAAGTTTTGTCTTTCCAACGCCAATGAAATCAAATGATTAATATGACTGTGATTGTAGGGAGTGTTGGATTCTTCAGGTGATTCATATGAATTTGCGGAACCAAGGACAAGTAATGATTCGAGGAGGAAAACTAAGATCGTTTGTACCATTGGACCTTCCTCGAGTTCTCGAGAGATGATTTGGAAACTCGCGGAAGCAGGAATGAATGTGGCTCGTTTGAATATGTCTCATGGAGATCACGCTTCTCACCAGAAAACTATTGATTTAGTTAAGGAATACAATTCTCAGTTTGTAGACAAAGCCATTGCTATAATGTTGGATACAAAGGTAAAATATTTTGTCTGTTTGTTAAGTTTTAACGAAATCCTATGAATCTCGTCCCATTTGTTTTTTTTTATCTGTATGCTATTGTTTGTGAAGGGTCCTGAGGTTCGAAGTGGAGATGTACCTCAGCCGATATTTCTAGAAGCGGGTCAAGAATTTAACTTTACTATCAAGAGAGGTGTCTCGCTTAAAGACACCGTCAGTGTTAACTATGATGATTTTGTAAACGATGTTGAAGTTGGCGACATACTTTTGGTGGATGGTAAAAGGCTACATTTAAGAGTATTCGTAATGCAAGTCTTTGTTTCAGTTCAGCTGTAAGCCTGTAACATGAGATGGTATCTTGTGTGTCCATATTAATAGGTGGAATGATGTCGCTAGCTGTTAAATCAAAGACGAGCGATTTGGTTAAATGTGTCGTTGTTGACGGTGGAGAGCTTCAGTCTAGACGTCACTTGAATGTTCGAGGAAAGAGTGCAACTCTTCCTTCCATAACAGGTTGATGCCAACCCAATATCTTACATCACCGAGGTTTTTAATTCAATGTCTGTGAAGGATGATCATGCTCTGGTTTCTACTTGCTGCAGATAAAGACTGGGAAGACATAAAATTTGGAGTGGACAACCAAGTCGATTTCTATGCTGTCTCTTTTGTTAAGGATGCTAAAGTTGTCCATGAGTTGAAGAACTATCTCAAAAGTAAGTCTGTGCCATTTCCTTCAGCCTCCTATGGCATTGTTGAAATTTCTGTCCAAACTAATGAAACTTTCAAAAAATTTGATAGCCTGCAGTGCGGACATATCTGTGATCGTGAAAATTGAAAGCGCAGATTCGATAAAGAATCTTCCTTCTATCATATCTGCTTGTGATGGGGTTAGGTTTCAGAGTCTTTTCTATGATTAGAATGGTGGATTAATATATAGATGCTTAGTCCTGAGTTTTTCCTAAGCTTATATTGTTAATTACAAATGGTTTTGCAGGCAATGGTTGCTCGTGGAGATCTTGGAGCTGAACTTCCCATTGAAGAGGTCCCCTTGTTACAGGTAAATCCAGGACTTTATTTACGAGACATTACCTTAAGCCTCTGATGGTATTCATTCTTTGCTAATTTGCCTTAATATTTTAGGAAGAGATAATCAGAAGGTGTAGAAGCATTCATAAACCAGTGATTGTCGCCACAAACATGCTAGAGAGTATGATTAATCATCCTACGCCTACAAGAGCCGAAGTCTCTGACATTGCAATTGCAGTACGTGAAGGTGCAGATGCAATCATGCTTTCCGGGGAAACCGCACACGGAAAGTTAGTATTTCAGACTAAAACACCTTATCTATTTCGTCAGTAGAACTTACATGTCATAATCTTGAAATTACCTTGTTTTTATTTAATTCTCCGATGTCAGATTTCCCCTGAAAGCTGTTAACGTAATGCATACTGTGGCGTTGAGAACTGAGGCAAGTCTCCCTGTCAGAACCTCCGCAACGCGTGCCACTGCTTACAAGGTACTCATATATTCCCCATATCAAAACTATTAAATTACGGTTTAGTCAAAATGTGAATATAAATGACATTCTTGCGACAGGGTCACATGGGTCAAATGTTTGCATTCCATGCTTCTATAATGGCAAATACACTTACCACACCGATAATTGTATTCACGAGAACTGGATCCATGGCAGTGCTTCTAAGCCATTACCGCCCATCCTCAACTATCTTTGCATTCACAAACCAGTGAGTGTTTGTTTGTTTCTCATTCAGGAATGTCCTATGTATGCAACAACCTTTAATCGATGTGGTGTGTTGTTTCTTTCCCTTTAGGAGAAGAATAATGCAAAGGCTGGCTCTTTATCAAGGTATTATGCCTATATATATGGAGTTCTCTGATGATGCGGAAGATACATATGCCCGGTCTCTAAAACTCTTACAGGTACGTTAAACCATGTTTCTTCTCATCTGTATACCGTACATTTTCTCTAATTTGGAGAAGCAGTTTTGCTAACACTCATCTGTTGTAAATCTTTCAGGAAGAAGATATTCTTAGGGAAGGACAACATGTAACTCTTGTCCAAAGCGGCTCGCAATCCATTTGGCGTGAAGAATCAACACATCTCTTACAAGTTCGTAAGATAAAGATAGGTTGATATGTTTTTTACTTCTTGAGCTTCGACATCTCCGACTTTACACAGCTTTCTTTCTCTTACACACGCTTTGATCCTTGTTATTTTGAATCACTCACGGTGAATCAAAGAACCATATTTATTCAAAGTTATGAAAGCATTTTTTTTACTGGTTATATTTTGAGTGCTTAAATATTCGATATGTTACTATTTTCTTTGGGAGCTTTTGCTTTGTTTCTGGTTTCTAAGATTTCAATACAGGTTTGGGTTCTCAAACTCTAACACATGTCACAGAAGATTTCTGTCTCACTCATCTTATTAACTTATTGGCAAGAGTAACCCATAGAACACATGATTTATGGTTTGGAGTTTAAGAAAAGAGTATTTTGGACTAAGAAAAGACTAATCCGATTTAGCCTTTTATTTATCAATCAGTTTGCTGTTTTTACATAACCCAAAAATAAAACCGAAAACCAAACAAACATTTTGTTAGACTTTAGAATCCTTCTCTCGTTCTTCTTCGCTGTCGGTATCATCTTCATCATCATCACTTCTGTCTTGTATCTCATCTTTACCTTCTAGTTGTATGGATTTGTACCACTTTGCACATGCAACGTATACCACCAGGTCAATGCAAGTCAATACAGCTAGGAGGAAGTAGAATCTGTCTAAGTGACCTTTGTTGAGGTTCCTTGGAATCCAACCAGGCATATTATCCTCTGTAGAGATCTTCACCACCATTGTCACCAATAAGCTACTCACAAAGTTTCCCATCGACATTGACATCATACACAGGGCGCTGCCGAAGCTCTTTAGCCCGTCTGGTGTCTGTGCATTGAAGAACTCAAGCTGACCTACGTACATGAAAACTTCTGATGCACCGATGAGTGAGAACTGTGGAACCTGTAAAGAGAAGAAGAATGATTCAGACTCAAGAGTTTTCCTCTGTAAGTGATTAGATTTCAGGGATTTGAGTTTGAGTTGGTGTACGTTACCTGCCAGAAGATGCTTAAGGAGCTTGAGCCATCACAGTGTGTGCAACTCTTGTCTGCATACTTAAGCCTGTAGCATTCTACAATCCCGGCTGCAATCATGGCTAAGACAGCAATCACAAGCCCGATTCCCATCCTGTGAAGCTCGGTGATTCCCTTCGATCCATCCTTCTTCTTATATCTGTTGGCTAGTGGCTCGAGAACTCTGCGGTAGAGGAATATGAACAAAGCAACGCTAAGGATGTCGAAACTAGACATACTTGCAGGTGGGATTTTGAAGTTTGAAACAGTGGTTTTCATTGCTGCGCCTTGCTCTACAAACAAAGACGCCATTTGGGTGAAGACGACCGAGTAGATTATAGTACAAAGCCAAATCGGCATCAGCCTTAGGATGCACTTGACTTCCTCCACTTGTGTCACTGGACAAAGCCTCCACGGATCAACTCCGCCTTGTTTCTTGTCATCAAGATCTCTTGCTGTGATGTACGCTGCTTTGTCTAAGAACCTATAAGTTAAAAAACAAAACATGTTAGAACCACTTCCAATGCATTGAAATAGGTGAACTTCTAGAACTTACTTGAATTCATCAGTATGCATTATTCTCCTCCCTGTAGTTTCTGAAGCAGTTTTTCCTTGACTGTCTCCATCATACATCTCCTCTCTTCCTCTTGACGGAGCCTCCACCGATGATTTCTTCGTTGCAGCGACTAAAACTTGACAGAACCTCGAAAGAGGATTTCCCGTAGGTTTGAAGTATCGATATCTCGGAGTTCCAACGAGGAAAAGAATCAAAGCTAAGATAGCTGAGCCAGTGGACGCCCAAAACCCAAGCGCCCACATTCCTTCATCCTCAAAATATCCCAAGATGGTGTTGGAGAAGAGCGATCCGAGGTTCAAAGCAAGGTAGAAGTAGCTGAAAAACGCAATCTTTGAGTACCCTTCTTTAGGATGCTCCTCATCGAATTGATCAGCTCCAAACGTTGCTATGTTTGGTTGGTAACCACCATTCCCCAACGCGATCAAGTAGATAGAAAAGTAGAACATTGTGATCTCCGTAGTAGAATGTGAACCACAAGGCATGACTTCATCCCCACAACCTCGTGGTCTGATCAAGAACATGTACGATGATAGTGATAGAGATGAAAGTCCCTGCAAAAACAAAAAGTGAGAAGAAGTTTTCAACTGTTATGCTTTAAAATGGTGATACTCAAATCGTGAAAATCTATTACTTACGATGACAAAAATGACTTGGAAGATAGCACAAGTCTTGTAACGACCCCAATAAGAATCGCTGAGAAACGCTCCCACCAATGAGAAGATATAAACAGTTCCTGTCCATTTGCTAACGTTGTTTGCTGCGTCTGCGTTATTCTGCTGCAAAACGCGCGTTAGGAACAACACCAAATTCACTCCAACTCCAAAGAAGGCTAGCGTCGCCAACCCCTGGTTTACTGTTAACCAACAAATAAGATTTAAGAAACTGGTTTAGCAAGTTAAACCAATGTATATATTTGATTTTGAAAGAAACCTGAAACAACTAGATGAATGAATGGAAATGATTGTGAATAATTGAGAGTATGTTACGTGTTCCTCAAGGTGACGTTAACATTTAACTTTGGTTGGATTGCATCAAATATCTACTTTTATAATAGTTCCACCTTCTAACGAAATCAAATCTTTTATTTTATTATTTACATAAATAATTTAAATTTGAGAAAATGCATTGAATTGCTCATGGGAAATAGAAATCGCCAACTAACAACTTTATCATTTTTTATTGAAACTATTAGGTGGATTCTACTAACTCAATCAAAAACCTACAACCCCAACTAAAAATAATAATATTATATCTAATTTTTCTTTTTTTTTTGGATTATTTCATGTTAGTGAGTGGGGTGTAAATGTTCTATATATATATATATATAAAAAAATTATAAGATAAATAATTAAAAATGTTAGGAGAGGAAAAAAAGGATATTCTCCAAAAAAAAATGTGAAGAAGAGCACGTGGCAATAAACAAAGACGAAATGGGTAATTACGTGTAAGGCAACGTTTCCTTCTACTTATATTAATTTAAAATATTTATACTTTCTGAAAATATTTTTTCCACTTTTTTGTTAAATTTTAAAAATCTAAAAATGAATCTCCATATATATAATCATCACTTACAAGTCTGGAAATTCTCAATTGCAATTATATTAAAATAAAACACACTCAATTATTCGATATTGTACACCATATTAGTTGTAATTGATATTATATTTTTCATTATAATGAATAATAGATATTTAATTAATGCATATCATGTGGCTGTTATTTATTTATTTATTTAATTAATTTTACCACAACATGCAGAATACGTTGGAACACATGGGATATGTTTTGACACGTTCACGTAAAACCCGAAGTTAAGGTTGAAATATAATTTTTGTTTGTTAACTTATTACCTCAAATATAAGTATGCATATCAATCAATCTACACACTTTTAGATATACATCATCATATCGAGTATTATTATACGTTACAAACACACGCACATAATCTTGAAAATATGAGTATTCATTATACGTTACAAACACAAACATATATATATATAAGTCCAAGAAAAAGAAGACATGATAATGGAGTGTCTAATAAATATAAACCTAGTGAGGACAATGAGAGTGTGGTATCTTTGAGAAAAGGACGTGAATTAGAACAAAAACAAAACAAAGGATTCTATTTTAAGGTGGCGATCATAATTGTTGTCGATTTCGGTTTAGTTTGGTATGACATTTCTAAATGGGACTCGATCTCGAATGGTAATACAGTGATTGCACTAGACGAGATCACTACGTCCTGATTGGTATGATATTTCTAGTATAAAAATGAAATATTCAATCATTATCTCGTTTGGTAAAACTCTGAGTTTAATCTTAGAGCTAATTAATTGTGATTAATGAGAGAGAAGAAGGACATACGGAGAATGATAATGCCAGCAACCCATCGGCCAGAGTTAGAACGAATAGAAGGACGACCATAATAATCAACAGTCCCATCTCTTGTTTCTTCTTCTTCTCCTTCATTCTTCTTCTTCATCATCATCATCTACATTTTCAAAAAATATACAAACATTAAGTTATTTTTATATATTAGTTTTCCAGTAGTATTTACCACCTTTTGTCTTCTTGATTATACCAAGAAGATTCATATATTATTCTATGGAATCTAATTTTCGGCATTGCCAAGTATTCTCTTCTCGTTGTATACACAATTTTCAATATTATAGCCTCTATATTAATTAGAGGTTAATAGAAACCTTGTCTTTTAAAAATAAACAAAAAAAAAAAATTGAAGAAAAAAGAAAAAGATGTTGAGCTAAATGTATTTTGGCAAATAAAGATGGTGACTTTCCACTGCACTGAGCATGTAATTTTGATCATCTTGAGCCACCAAAAGCGTTTTAATTAAATATACTTGTATTAGTGATTAGTTACTTCAAAAAGATTCCTTAATTTGTAATATCACATATGAAATTCAAGAAGAAAGAATCTGAATAATAAAACATAGGGGGGGGGGGGGGGGGGNGGGGGGTGGAGGGGGGGGGGGGGGGGGGGGGGGGGGGGGGGGGGGGGGTCAAAATAGTACTTACGTCTTTGTTATAAATCTTTAGGCAAGACATTTTGTGAAGATAATGGATTATTTGTATATATGTATTTTTGGGAAGAAGTGATAATATGAGAGAAGGAAGAAGGTGAAAACAAGTTGAAGCTGGGAGATGTTTGTAAGAGAAAAGAAGAGGAGAGGTTTAGAATAAATAGAAATTTTCAAGATCGTTTCAACGGTCCTGATTTTACATGGCCCCAATTCCTATTTTTATTTTATTTTTATATATATAAACAACAAAAACTCAAACAAACAAAAAAGAAAAGAAAAAACAAACTCAAAGGGCACAATTTATACGAAATTTTATGTGTTTGTAGCTGAAAATATCTTTGTCCGAAACTCATAACTTCTATTTCTTCTACAACTTGTCCGACATATATGTTTGCAAAGTATGAGATCCGACACTAATGTGTATTAATTGTCATAAAATGTGTTGCTGAAATCTGTCTGATATTCTTGCAAATTCTGCTTAATATTTTAGTTTAGTCTTGGAGCTCTATTTCTCATTTCATGTGTTTGATATTCAAAACCTTTTTTACCTTTGTTCAATAAACTCTTTTGAAGCAGCAGTCACAATTTGATTTAAGATAAAAAAAAAGTATCATTCCCTTGCACGTGTGAACAGCTTGGTAATATTGAGGTGGGAGATCAGACACAACCTGAAAAGCTTGGTCTTCAGTTACTAGCTAGATTAACTCATGAACATCGGTCTTCCTCTATTCTATAGTAAAAAAAAAGTGTTTCCTTGTATCTATTTGGAAGAGACTTTGTTTGATAGCCTTGATCAAACGCCTGTTTTTCATTTCACCGAACAATTTATAATTCGTATTCTACATATTTAAAATTTAGTGATAATTAATACAGTGCTCTTACTAACACAGGTTTGCACTTTTAGTTAATACTTTGATATATATTTATATATAATTGTGTGACATAAACTATATATATAGTTTGCAGTTTATATGATTTGTATTTAAATACTTAATTGTATGATCAGTGTTTTTTTGTGTGAATTAGTTGCAGTTCTCCTCCGATAAATAAATTGGTCTATACAACCTAATTAATTTTCTGTATTTTCTCTTTGGTTGATTCGTGTCTCGTAGTGAACTTTTTTTATTTAAAGAAAAGTTCAATTGAATATATCTATAGATAACTTTATTCAGCTAATGTCACTTTAAATCAGTGACATGGACATTACTTCTCTTTTACTTTTCTCAAATTTCAATCTTCGTTCTTGTGGACCAAATAAACCAGATATCAAAAAACATATTATATAAATAACATCGATACATATACATGATCTCTATACGTGTGAATTTCACAACCAAGTAATTTCCATTTATTTTTAGTCATAATTATCTTTGATTCTTAATTATAATCGACATTCGACACATACTTTCATTAAGTACATGCATGACACCGAAATAAAATGTAAATATAGTTTCACCACAATTATTCAATATATCACATTCGTTTATTCAAAAATCAAAATTTTATATTTTTTGTTTGTCTCAGTATGAGATTAACAAACAAAATATAAGATCAATCTTTATATTTGACACAAGTAATCAACAAGCCACACACTACAAAAACTTATATACATGCATGTTC
Source organism: Biscutella laevigata subsp. laevigata (assembly GCA_900406315.1). Taxonomy (NCBI): domain Eukaryota; kingdom Viridiplantae; phylum Streptophyta; class Magnoliopsida; order Brassicales; family Brassicaceae; genus Biscutella; species Biscutella laevigata. The sequence goes on along the minus strand of OVAU01000235.1, from coordinate 6,199 downwards.
TAGAATCTAGATAAAGTAAATTTAACTTTAATAAAAGAAACGAAATGGAAAAAATGTGATGTTACTATGAAAGTTCAACTTACTATATGAAAAGGAAAAAATAAGGAAATTATTCAAAAAAGCAATCATCTTCTTCATTACAATTGTGGAATCAAAATGAGCACTGTTCGGGTAGATAAACAAATTCCAAGTAAAGTTCTTAATGTACTAAAAATAAAGAATATTACCATTCATAGAATTCTTGTAAAACGCATCAAAGTAATTAAATTTGGAAAACAAAATTGAAAAAGTTTGATTGACACAGAAAATTATAATTAAAGGGAGAATTGAGAAGAATATTTATGATGAGATACATTAATATATATATTTAAATTAAAGATACTTAATTAGTTATATACTAAATTCATAAGAAAAAAAAAAAGCTAAACCACCAACGTGACGTTGGCCTGTTGGTAAAGTGG
>OVAU01000234.1:0-23950 GCA_900406315.1 Biscutella laevigata subsp. laevigata | reverse complement strand
GTCATTATAAAAAAATTACTTAATATGTAGAGTCAGAAAAACAAAATGTACAGTAACGGACAGATTAACGGCGTTAAACGTGAGGTATGGATTAGTCACATTATGACGAGTTCAGGTATGTATAGACAATCGCTTCCCCAATTGTATGAATTTTTCAACTTGATATAAATTCGGGTATGGATATGCCGTTTTCCCATGTTCTCTATTTATAGAGCTAAAGCCGGAAAAATAACAAATATAATATTTGGATAATTATCGGAAACAATTAGGAGTTTATAATAGATTTAGAATTTTGACTTGTGTTGTTTCTATTTCATTTTATTGTTGTTATTTCTGAACCTTAGATTTTTTTTCTTTTCTTTTTCAGTTGTCATTTGGATCCACAATATGGTCCTGTTATCCATGTAGACCAATAAAACCTTGAGAAATTTTATAGACCATATAACTTTTAAAACAGACGAGATAAATAAAAATATATATATTTATTCTAACGGTTTAGAAACAAACCACGCAAAGCCCAACAAAAGGCTTCATTATCCCCATAGCCATAGCCATAGCCAGAATGAGATGACATTAGCCAGAGAGTGACCAAATTTGATACATAGAGAAGAGGAAGAAGCAGAAGCAGCGATTTTTACAAGAAAAATGACTGCTGATGCTCTGAGAGTTTCGAGTTCTGGTTCCTTAGTTTGTAATCTTAATGGCTCACAAAGACGACCTGTTCTTCTTCCGCTGCTTCATCGTGCTTCCTTTCTAGGTCTTCCTCCTCGAGCTTCATCTTCTTCGATTTCCTCTTCGCTTCCTCGTTTTCTGGGTAGAGCTCGTATTGGGTTTGGTTCTTCTAAGTTGTCACAGAGGAGGAAACAATTCTCTGTCTTCGCCGCAGCCGAAGGTCTGTAATCAGTCTCTTTTCTTTCAGAAAGCTTTCATTTGCTTTTTTTGTTCCTTACCCAATTTCGATTTACGGCATGGCTTTAAGAAGATTTTGATATATATCCTACTGTTCGTCAAATTTCCTGTGAGAAGAGTGTCTACGGGTTTAAGTTCTGATATTACTTACTCTGTGGTGTTTATTGGATTTTTGTTTCTGTTCTTTTCATTTTCTTGCTTTTTGATGCTTTTGCTCTTTGAATTTTATGCCGAGTAGCTTCATTGTTGTTTATATAGGAGAGTCGAAGAGGACTGTGCCACTTAAAGATTACCGAAACATTGGTATTATGGCTCACATTGACGCTGGAAAAACCACAACAACCGAGAGGATTCTTTACTACACCGGAAGAAACTACAAAATCGGTGAAGTGCATGAAGGAACAGCTACAATGGATTGGATGGAACAAGAGCAAGAGAGAGGTATCACCATTACTTCAGCTGCAACCACAACGTTTTGGGATAAACACCGAATCAACATCATCGATACGCCGGGACATGTAGATTTCACTCTTGAAGTCGAACGTGCTCTTAGGGTTCTCGATGGTGCTATATGCTTGTTTGATAGTGTTGCTGGTGTTGAGCCTCAGTCCGAGACTGTGTGGAGACAAGCTGATAAATACGGGGTGCCTCGTATTTGCTTTGTCAATAAAATGGATCGTCTTGGAGCTAACTTTTTCAGGACTAGGGACATGATTGTGACCAATTTGGGTGCTAAGCCATTGGTGCTTCAAATACCAATTGGTGCTGAAGATGTGTTTTCAGGTGTTGTTGATCTTGTGAGGATGAAAGCTATAGTCTGGTCAGGTGAAGAGCTTGGTGCAAAGTTCAGTTACGAGGAGATTCCAGCTGATCTTGAAGAATTGGCTCAAGATTATAGGGCACAGATGATGGAAATGATTGTTGATTTGGATGATGAAGTCATGGAGAATTATTTAGAAGGAATTGAGCCTGACGAGGCTACGGTGAAGAAATTGGTTAGAAAAGGAACCATCGCGGGCAAGTTTGTGCCCATTCTGTGTGGTTCAGCTTTTAAGAATAAAGGTGTACAGCCATTACTTGATGCTGTGGTTGATTATCTGCCTTCACCAGTTGAAGTTCCACCAATGAATGGAACAGATCCTGAGAACCCGGAAGTTACCATTGTGCGGAAACCAGATGATGATGAGCCATTCGCTGGATTAGCATTCAAGATCATGAGTGATCCTTTCGTTGGTTCTCTTACATTTGTGAGAGTTTACTCAGGGAAGCTCTCGGCCGGTTCTTATGTTCTCAATGCTAACAAGGGAAAGAAGGAGAGAATAGGAAGACTTTTGGAAATGCACGCAAACAGCAGAGAAGATGTTAAAGTGGCTTTAACAGGCGATATTGTCGCTCTTGCTGGTCTCAAAGATACAATCACAGGTGAAACCCTTAGTGATCCAGAAAACCCTGTTGTTCTTGAACGTATGGACTTCCCTGATCCTGTCATCAAGGTAGCAATTGAGCCAAAAACAAAGGCAGACATTGATAAAATGGCGACGGGGTTGATCAAGCTTGCTCAAGAAGACCCGTCTTTCCATTTTTCCCGTGATGAAGAGATGAACCAAACCGTCATTGAAGGAATGGGAGAACTTCATCTTGAGATCATCGTAGACAGACTTAAAAGAGAGTTCAAGGTAAATGATTTAACGTAAATTTTAACAAAAAATCTGTTCTCTTCTTCAAGTTTCCAAGTTTCTTATTTCTTTCCATCTTTCAGGTTGAGGCTAACGTCGGTGCACCACAAGTGAACTACCGGGAGAGTATCTCCAAAGTAGCTGAAGTGAAATACACACACAAGAAGCAATCAGGTGGACAAGGTCAGTTTGCTGATATTACAGTCCGGTTTGAACCATTGGAACCAGGATCAGGATACGAATTCAAGAGTGAGATCAAAGGAGGAGCTGTGCCAAGAGAGTATATTCCCGGTGTCATGAAAGGACTTGAGGAGTGTATGAGCACCGGTGTACTTGCTGGTTTCCCGGTTGTGGATGTTCGTGCTTGTCTAGTCGATGGATCTTACCATGATGTGGACTCAAGTGTGCTAGCTTTCCAGCTTGCTGCAAGAGGAGCTTTCCGTGAAGGGATGAGGAAAGCGGCTCCTAGAATGCTTGAACCTATCATGAGAGTTGAAGTTGTTACACCAGAAGAACATCTTGGTGATGTCATTGGTGACCTTAACTCAAGAAGAGGTCAGATCAATAGCTTTGGAGACAAACCCGGTGGTCTTAAGGTACGTTTTCCTCTACACGGTTTTAGATGATCAAAAACCCCGAGATTGCCTGATGAACCTGGTTTTGGCATTGTTGTAGGTTGTGGATTCCCTGGTTCCGTTAGCAGAGATGTTTCAGTACGTGAGTACACTGAGAGGTATGACAAAAGGTCGAGCTTCTTACACAATGCAATTGGCTAAGTTCGATGTTGTTCCTCAACATATCCAGAACCAGCTTGCATCCAAGGATCAAGAAGTTGCCGCTTAAGACATTCTCTTTTGTTCAGGACTAATCCTACACTGAAAAGTTTTTGTGATTTTGTTTGTTTTATATAGAAACGTAAGCGAATCAAATCTATTAAGAAACAAGGTTGTTATCGTCTTCAAACACACGAACACGAAAAGAAAAAAAATCCGATATATCAGAATATTCTGAAAAATGGCAAGACTTCGGTCTTAGTGTTGGAGAAAATAAGTCCGCAGAAATCAAAACCAATGTCGCTTCTTCTGGGTTTACTTCATCTGGACGATTCCTGCGCTAATAAGCTTCTGGATTTTGTTCATGACCATTGGGTTCTTCATGTGTTGTTGTGCTGCTGCTGGATTCTCCTGGAGATCAGACAGTACCTGTACAAACAAGTGTTGGATTTTGTAAAGACGTATCAACATGGAGATGTAACTCGAGATATGATCCAAATCTACGTTTCTGAATTGTGACAAAATCTAGAGAAGTTTGAAGCTTGTTTATTTACCTGTCTCATAACAGGATCCGTAAGAATGTTTTGGATTTCTGGGTCTTGCATTCCCTTTGCCTGTAATAAAAAAGAACAAAACCTCAATTTTCCGTAACCTAAAAAGATTGGATTTCTCTCAACCAAAAAAAAAAACGGAAGAAGTTTTATACAAGTAGTTAGAAACCTAACCTGTCTTTCCTTTAACTCCTCAGGTGTAAGGTCGCCACGGTTTGCCTTGTTGATCTGTTGTACACATCTGCAGCATAGAGTTTAGGAGATGTTAAGAGAGGCATATTAACAGCACTAGATAGCAGAGTGAATAATCACTCTGTGACTTCACTAATTTTTTTTAAATATATATACCTTCTAACTCCGTCGAGAAGTTCCTGATTATTAGGATCATGTTTGAGACCCTCCTGGTACGTTTCCATTGCATTGTCATACTCCTTCATGAAGAATTGGACAGCACCTTTTCTGCTGTATCCCTTTGAGAATGTTGGATCAAGCTCGATACATTTCTCTGCATCCTTCAATCCTTCAGGCATTGCACCCAGCTTCGTGTAACATGCTGCTCGGTTGCTATATGCCTATGTCAAGTACAATGAAGCAAACAGGTTACTCAAACACTCAAATAGGGTAACATTTGTAGACTACAATGAAGCGCATAAGATGATGAATTGGCCTTACTCTCGGGTCTTTTGGATTCCTTTTGATCGCTTCAGTGTAATGTCTCACAGCATCAGGATACTTCTGTTCCTTGAAAAACTGATTACCTGTATTACAAAAACCGCAGAATGTTAGTTTAACAACCTTTACTGTATTTTAAGAGATTCTTTCATCACATACACAAGATATAACTGCAAATACCTTTCTCACGCTCCTCGTCACCGATACTGGGATCAAAATACTCCTGTTGTTCCAACTCTTTCTTTGCTCTCTCAGCTTCATTAAGTCTCTTCAACGTGTCTGGATTACGATGCTCTGTAAGAGCTTTCTGGTAAGTCTCAATCACAGGTTCATAGTCTTTTGAGCTTTTAGCCATCTTAGCCAGAGCAGTTCCTTTCCTGGTCAAAGCTTTAGCCACCATCTTGTAATCTGACCTAAGCTCTCTACCTCTTTCAACTGCCTTTTCACAATCCTTGATGCACTCATCATACTGAATCAAAGACATTCACATTTAGACTCATAACCTAGCAAATCAACCTAGACTAATGAAAAAGAATACAAAACTATACCTTTCCCATCTCCAGATGAACAGCAGCACGATTTGTAATATAAGAGATATCTTCATCATCAATCTCAATAGCCGTTGAGTAATGCTGGATTGCAGTTTCGAAGTCTTTCTTCTTGTAAGCAGCATTCCCCATCTCTTTCTCCTTCTGAGCTTTTTGTTTCCTCTCTTTCTTCTCCTTTTCTTCCCCAAACTCAGGCTCAGGTTCAGGCTCTCGTTTCTTCACTACCTCAGGCTCTTTCCTCGGAGGCGGCACAGCCATCTCATCCTCCTGAACCTCAGCATCATCTCCCGGCGCTTGCGTCCTGAATTGAACATTCAACAAAACTCCAAGAGATTGCATCACCCTCTGATCTTTCAAGTACAGATTGAGGTTGCTAGGGTTTTTCTGAATTTCCTGCATCATGTTAACGAAATCAGGCTGTTTCAAAAACCCTCTCGTCGAAGGATCCGCCGTTAGCTTCGCCCACATCTCTGGTCCCTGAAAAGCATCACCAAACGGATTCGGAGAGGCGCGTGACCTCGAAGCAGAAGCTTTCGCATCTGCTAATCCTGATTTCAAAGCTTCATTACTTGGATCGATTTCGAGCCCCTTCGTATACGCTTCGATGGCTTCTTCGACCTGATTCAACCCTAAGTAAGCAGCACCGAGACGGCTAAAACCCTTGGCCCAATCTGGTTTGAGTTCAACGGTCTTCTTTGCGTCTGAGAGAGCATCTTCGTAATGATGAAGCGAAGCGTGAGCAGCGGAACGGTTTGAGAAGAGAACGTGATTGGTTGGAGCTAGATTGATTGCGTCGGTGAAGTGATTAACGGCGGCGTTGAAGTCACCGGAGGAGAAAGCAGCGTTTCCTTTAGCTTTTGCTTCGTCGGCCATCGTTGAATCTGAGATTATGCTTTTGGTTTTTTTCTTCTGGAAGATACCGTGAAGGATTATAAATGGGGTTTTAGTAAAAGAAGAATGTTTGGATACGAGTATATTGTTGTCCTTTATAAAGTGTTTGTTTAGGGTTAGCTATCTTTAACACGTTAATTAATAACAGTACTTTAAACCAAGACGCAGTCGTTTTGTCTCTGCATTGACCCGACTCTTCTTCTCCAGCCCTAATGTCAGAGTTCGAATCCCATTTTCGGATGTAGAACGATCGATAACTTAGATTTCGGAAACGTCTTCTGATTCAGATACTCAAATCTCAGAGTTCCTGAAGTTTAGGTAGGTTTTTCTTCATTTCGTTACTACCGAACGACATTTATGGTCTCTAGCGATTTCACATTACTGTTCTGTAATTTTCGTGATCTCACATTGTTATTCATCTTTTTTCTTGGGATTCTGTTTGTGTATAAAGCATTTCGAGTTGGAAAGTTCTCTTGTTGTCTGTTATAATACCAATGCCAGTGAGCTTTGTCCAACAAGTGTTTGTGTTAAATCATGAATGAGTTTATCGGTTCATGAAATTTATGAATTAGTGAGACCATTTAAGTGTGAGAGTTATCAAAATTATTAATCGGTACGATTTTCATTTATATTTGGGGGAACTCAATAGAAAGCTGAAACCATAGTGAGTTCTGGGATGGTTAGAGTCTTAAAGAATCAGGTTACCATCGAGATTAGGAAGATATAGTATACTATTACATTCTTACTCAAGTCTTTTCCTTTAACAAGAACGTTTTGATCAGCATGGTTATGTGAGGTTGTATTGAACTACTTCCTGCATATTTTATTGTTCGAATCCGAATCCTTTCTACAGGAGATGGAGTTGGACCCAAAGAAGTTTTCTGAACTATTAGATAAAATTGAAGCTGAAGCTGATGAGTTTCTACTTGCTCGAAATCAGGTACTTCTAAATTTGTTTGGTAGTATCTACTTGGAAATTTTCACTCACTACCTCCTAATTTATACTTACTTGTGGGAAGCACAATAACTTTCTTTCGAATTCACTAGCTTTTTATTGTGTACTATTCTTCTTCAACTTATAATGTTTGTTGAAAAATCAGATTTTATATGATAGACTGTTAGGTTCTTTAACCAAACTGAGCTTTTAATGTCTAACAGAAGGTGGAGAATGACAGGGAGAGGAATGCAAACCGAGAGGCTCTTACAGCACTTAGGAAGAGAGCTCGGTCAACAAAGACTAGTGCTATTTCTCCTTTCGAATCCATGATGAAAGATATCCATGGGAGCTCAAGGGAACCTTTGGTCCAAGAAGTTTGCTCGACGTGTGGATCCCATGACTTGAGTGAACCTACTTGGATGATTCTCCCTGGATCTGATCTTTTTGCTCAAATTCCGTTTCATGCTGTGCATACAATGCTAGAGAAAGGTTTTATCTTGCTCACAGTTCTTTGCTTTCTTTGAAAAACTAATACTGTAATAGGCTCATTAGAAAAAGGGTGGTTGTTACTGTGTAGATGAAGAGAAAATGGAGTTTGAATCGAAGAAGTTGCAGAGCTTAGTGAAGGAGAAGGCTCTTTTTATTTCGGAACTAGGTGCACTTGCTGATAGCACCTCCCCAGGAGTGATCAGATCATTGGTGGCGTTAAAAGACAAGCCTGTTTCTTAAATAGAGGTCCAAAGAATAATCTTTTTTTGTATCGGCTTATGTCAAAACTTGTTTATTAGGAAATCAAAACTTGTCTCGGTTTTTGTATCGGTTTGTTAGGAAATCAAAACTTAAATCGAATGAATTAATCTTCTTATGGTTTATATAGTTGCAGAAGAAGAGAAAGAAGCACACTTGGATTAGTCTGATGAGTGGAGGAGGCTCATCTAAGTTACGTTCAGCATTATCATATTGTGTACAGCAAGTACGAAACTATGACTATCATCACTATCTCTGTCTCCTTGAACTCCCACCTGAGATGCGTAAAGCTGCTTTGCACTCCGGGCTTTCAATGTAGAAACCGCAAGAGCCATGGATGTTGCATCCGATCCTAAAATCGGCTTGATGAGGTTACTCTGGTGGCAAGAAGCAATTGAAAAACTCTACACCAAAAAAACCCATAAACCATCCAGCTGCGCAAGCTCTCTCTTGGGCAATATCAGAGCACAACATCAGTAAACCTTGGGTAAAACGCTCGGTTGAAGCTAGAATTCAAGATGGTCAAAGAGATGTGGACGATATATCAGAGAGTATCGAGGAGCTTGAGAAATATGCAGAAGTCACGGTTTCAACTCTTCTGTACAATACACTTCAGGCAGGCGGGATTAGTTCAACTACAGCGGATCACGCAGCTTCGCACATTGGCAAAGCCAGTGGTCTTGTCTTGCTACGTACCACTGTACCAGAAACCGTCACCACAGTTACATCCCTGCGGAACTAGCTGAGAAGCACGGGTTGCTTGTGAAACAAGGAGGGCGATCAGAAATCCTTCGGGATACAGATTCAAGAGAAAGACTGCAATGTCGTGTTTGAGATTGAATCTGTAGCCAATGCACATCTCCTGAAAGCCCGCGAACTGGCAGGAAAAGTTCATGCAGAAGCTAAACCCATTCTGCTTCACTCTGTGTCTGTACAAGTTCTTCTGGATTCATTAAGTAAAGTACAGTTCGATGTGTTTGATCCGAGGATTCAAAGAGGAGTTATTGGTGTTCCTCCACTCTTGTTTCGGTTCAAACTCAAGTGGTATTCAAGGAGATCTATGTACTGAAAGCTTGTCTTTCCCTCGGATTCCCTACATTTTTCAGTTTCAAAGACCCTTAAACATCTATAATGTGTTTGCATTGTAATAATACAAATGGTGATGTATACAAATCAAAGAATATTTGTCTCCTATGTCCTTCAAATAATACAAAGTTCCATATATTACAGTGGAAGAAGCCTATCTTCTTGCATTTTTCTGTACAACTCATCTGCTTCATGCCATAGGCGTTTCCTACAAAAGCCTGAGATCATAGTAGAGTAGGATACAACATCTGGCTCGACTCCTCTGAAAGCGAGGCTGCAAAATAACTTCCAAGCATCTTCCACATTACCAGCTTTACACATCCCGTGAATCACAATATTATATGTAGTAACATCGAGATCCATTTCACTCTTTTGCATATTCTCGAATACCACCAATGCTTTCTCTATCTTTCCGTTAATAAAAAGCCCCTCTAACAAAATGCTGTAGGTCCTAATATTGGGAGACAAACCAAGAGAATCTATCCGTCTGAAAATTTCTTGGGCTGCATCTGGTTTGCCTACTTGAAAATAGCCATGGATAATAGTGTTATAAGTGACAATGTCGCTAACCAATCCTCTTTGATTCATCTCGCTGAAGAGTTTCTTCACATCATCTACCCTCTTAAACTTACAAAACCCATTTATGAGAGTGTTATAAGTCACTACATCCGGTAAGCAACCCTTTGTGACCATCAAATCAAACATTAGTTTGGCCTCATCTAGACGACCATGCATACAAAGCCCATTGATCATCGAGTTGTAAGTGAAAACATCAGGATCTATTGACCTTTTGATCATCTCCTCGTACAACTTTTTAGCTTCCAAAAAGTTCCCATCTTTCACAAACGCATCGATCAATGCAGTGAAAGTGATTACATTAGTATCGATCTTCTTCGTTATCATATCATTCAGAAGCCAAACCGCATCGCTCCATCTACCACAACTACAAAGACCAGTTATAAGAGAGTTGTAAGTAACAGCATCCGCTCGAATCCCATCTCTTTCCATTCTTTCGAATAGATCCAAAGCATCATTCACCATCCTGATTTTGCAGAAACTATCGATGATCGTGTTGTAGATTACAACATCTAATTTACATCCCATTTTAACAACCAAAGTTACAGCATCAAAAACTCTGTTCTCTTGACAGTATCCATTGATCAGAGAGCTAAGCGTGACAACATCAGGCTCGTAACCAAGCTTCATCATCTTCCCAATAACAGATAAAGCAAGAGAGAATCGAGAACATCGACACAAAGAATTAATCAGAATATTGTATGTATAAAGATCATGCCTAATTCCAAAAGTTTCCATTTGGTGGAAGAGAGTGATCACAAGATCGTAATTCTTCATTTTGGCGATTTTACTCAACAATTTACTGAAATCGACAATGGAAGGTAGAGGACGAGACTGAATCATGTGACGGAACAAATCAATTGCATCTTCTAAATCAATTTTCTTCGATCTCCTTCGATAATCACTGGAAGTAGAAAAATTGCGTCCCGAGTTAGGGTTTATACGAATACCTTTATCGAGAAGACCAAGATTAAGAAACCTTTTAGCTTTCAATGAAATAAAAATCCAGATCACTCTCCTCATCAACTTCGAATTTGATACGAGTTCGTTGGTTTGTAATCTCCGTGTCTATACAATGGCCAAAACCCTCCGATAAACCCATAGTCTGGGAGAGAGACGATAAAGCGAGATCGTTCGGTTTCGGTTTGATATATTTTATACGTATTGGGGTAATTGTGAATTAGAGTTTTTTTTTTTTTTTTTTTTTGTCTGTCAAGGGACTCGATCCCGGGTGGTAACACAGCGACCGCACTAGTACAAACCAGTAGGCTACATGTCCTGGTTGAGTTAGAGCTTTTTTTTTTGTCACAACATGCATTATGGGGGACTCGGTCCCGGGTGGTAACGCAGAGACCGCACTAGCACAAACCACTAGACTACATGTCCTGGTTAGAGCTTTGTTTAATTAAAAAATAGTTGAGTACAAAGCCTATAAATAATCACGACCGTTATCGGAGCATTGTGTGGGTCCTACAATTGTAATACGTGTCATTCGTGTAATTACTATATAGTTTATAATTATTTTTTGCTTTTGTATAACGTCTGACGTGTGCCACGCATATCAAATATTGAGAAAATGAGGGTTAAAAGAAGAAAACATAGTAGTATTAATGTATGATGATATCGAGAACCATCCTGTAATTGGGTTGTCGTATCGCATGCTGAACCGGGTCTTCTTTACTGGATCGCCTCGGCCCATTAGCTTTCAATCCGAGCTTATTAGTCGTATGCTCCAGATGTAAGCTCAGCTGCCGTTTTTGTTTCAGCTTTAAATACTTGTTGTTTCTCGCGAGTTCTCTTCTTCTTTCTTCTTCGATTCTCTTGATTCCCTGTACATGAAAAACACAAGATCGAGCTACTGAATTGTGATCAGAGAGATCACCGAGATGTACCCAAGTTTGGGGAACTCGTAAACGTGTGTGTCTATTTTGTTTCTTGCTCAATCGATCAAACCGTAATCTGCAAGCAATTATAACTTATAAATGGTATCAGAGCAACCAGAGGAAAATCTTAGATTACAGTTCAGTAATCCTCATCCGGCGGTGCACAAAGAACTGTGCGCATATCGACCGAAGACAAGTGACCAGAGATCGGAAATCGAGAAGCTGAGGATACCTGAAAAGGAGAGTCTGAAGCATCAGTTCCTTTAAAAGATTCACGAAAACCAGGGAGACATATTTCTTTTCTCATCATTTTGTTATCTTTCACAACGATTAATCAAATCCGTGTCGTACTAGATTACTTCAAGATAGTTCTCCTGGAACAGAGTGATTGTCTAAGAAAGTGTTCATTGCATGGTGTTTCTCTTATATGCAGGTGAAAGAAACTAACATACAAGAACCAAGATGGATCCAACACCAGGAAAATTCGAGATGGAAAAGTTCGACGGTAAAGGGGATTTTGGTATGTGGAAATACAAACTGTTGGGCCAGTTATAAATTCAGGGGCTGTTATCGGTTCTAGAAGAAGATTAGGTTTCACCTTCAAAATCAATTGAGAAGGAGAAAGATGGGACATAACTGAAGGAAACAAAGCCTGATGTCAAGTTTGCAGCTAAAGATAGTAGGGTGCGAAGTCTGTTTAACACATGCCTAAGTGATCCGATTCTGAGGAAATTCATGAATGAGAAGACTACTCTAGGTATGTGGAAGGCTCTCGAAAGAGACTATCAAACAAAGTCGATCCCAAATCGATGGCTGCTTAAGAAAAGGTTTTCTGGATATAAAATGGAAGAAGATAAGTCCATGGAGGAAAATGTGGACATTTTCTTGAAATTAATTGCAGATTTGACAAGTATAGACGTAAAGGTAAATGATGAAGATCAGGCTTTCTAACTCTTGTCGACTCTTTCACCGATCTACGACCCTCTAGTCCACACTCTACAATACGGCTCAGGGAAAGATACTTTGTATGTATCTGAGGTAATCACGGTTGTTTACTCTAAGAAAGCTGAGTTAAACTCGAAAAGGCTGTTAAAGAAGCCAACACCTCAAGCTGAAGGTCTGATAGTAGAAACAAGAGGAAGGTCAGAGAAGAAAGGAAACTCGAATGGGGAGAACAAGTCTAAGAGTCAAGGAAGATCGAAATCTAGAACGAAACATAAAAGCACTAAAGGCTGCTTTGTATATGGAAACGAGAATCGTTGGAAGAAAGATTGCCCGGAAAAGAAAAACAAGAACCAAGCAAACATGGCAAGTTCCAGCAAAGAACCGATGATACTCACAGCTAGTATTCACTCATTAAAGGATGTGTGGGTAATGGATTCGGGATGCACGTTTCATATCACTCAAGACAGATCATTTCTATTTTATTTCAAAGAAATTGAAGGAGGAAAAGTCATAATGGGAAATGGTACCTACAATGAAGTGAAGGGCATCAGAAAGATCAAGATTCTGACTGAGGATAACAATGTGATTATTCTAACAGATGTGAGGTATATGCCTACAATGAGCAAGAATATTATCTCATTTGGTCAGTTAGAAAAGAGTGGCTGCAAGTATGAAGGTGAAGATTTTCGTGTAACGTTCTATAAAGGTGATCAAAAAGTCATGAGTGGGAAGTATTAAGACGGTTTATACTATCTCCAAGGGAAAGTTGTTCAAGGAGAATCAAATGTGTCGAACCCAGAGGTTGATACTACTAGACTGTGGCATTCAAGACTTGGACATATGGGAATTGAAGGGATGAATGTTCTGGTAAAGAGAGGTCTTCTAAGCAGTAAGGAAGTAAAAATGTTGGGTTTCTGTGAAGAATGTGTGTTGGGAAAATCTCACAAGCAAAATGCTAAAAAGGGGAAACACACATCGAAGGCACCATTGGATTATATTCACTCGGATCTATGGGGATCTCCAGGAATGGAATCTAGCTTATCTGAATGCAAGTACTTCATCAATATTATAGATGATTATAGTCAGAAAGTCTGGTTATATTTCATAAGAACTAAGGATGAAGCATTTCAAAAATTCTCAAACTGGAAAGAAGCTTAAATGTCTTAGAACTGACAACGGGTTAGAGTTCTGTAATAAGTAGTTCAATGATCTTTGTAAAACCTCAGGAATAAAGAGGCACAATACGTGTGCTTACACACCTCAACAAAATGGTATGGTAGAACGGATGAATAGAACAATGATATATAAGGTAAGGAGTATGTTGGCAAAAACAAGGTTTGAAAAGAAATTTTGGACAGAAACAACATCTACAGCAGCTTACCTTATAAACAGATCACCATCATCTGCAATAGAGTTCCAAATTCCAGAGGAGATGTGGACATATACAAAGCTTGATCTTAAAAATCTAAGGAGATTTGGGAATCTAGCTTATGTTCATGAAGTTCAAGATAAGATCAGTCCAAGCAGTGAAAGGATATTTTGTGGGATATCCGATGAGAGTTAAAGGCTACAAGAATATGGTTGCCTGAGGAAGGTAAATGCACTATCAGTAAGGATGTTGTCTTTCATGAGGAAAAGGTTTACAAGGATGTGAAGGAAAAGGAACCAAGAAAGGAAGACAAGAAGCTAAATAAAGTGTCATTCAGTCAAGATCTGATGCAACCGCGTAATAAGGAAGCTTCGGGCTCATGGGTTGGTTATCAAGGTGGAGATATCTCGGAAACTGATTCAGAGGAAGGAACTCATGCAGTGTCAGCAGAGGACCAAAATGAACAGGATGATATTGGGAATACTAGTGATGATAAACCGAAAAGTTATTGGATTACTAGAGACCGAAGCCGAAGAGAAACAAAGTTACCGGCTAGATACGAGGACTTTGTTGCTTATGCTTTATTGTGTGCTGAAAATGGTGACATTCTAGAACCAGGAAGTGTGAAAGAGGCTAAACAAGAACCAAATTGGAGTGGATGGAAAAAGGCAATGAGGGAAGAGATAGATTCATTGTATAAGAACGAGACTTGGATATTAGTTCCAAAACCTGGCAATCAGAAGATTTTCAGGTGTAAATGGATCTTCAAGTATAAAGATGGAACACCAGGAGTTGAAGATCCTAGACTCAAGGCAAGACTAGTGACGAAAAGATTCACTTAAGTCGAAGGAATTGATTACAATGAGATCTTCTCACCAGTGGTAAAACATGTTTCTATCAGAATTATGTTATCCTTAGTGGTTAACTATGATTTTGAACTGGAACAAATGGATGTGAAGACCGCCTTTTTACATGGAACTCTATAGAAAACCATCTACATGGATCAACTAGAAGGTTTTGTAACAAGGAAGGAAGATCATGTATGTTTGCTAAAGAAGTATCTCTACGGGTTTAAACAGTCACCAAGACAGTGGAACCAGAAATTCGATGACTTTATGAAAGATCAAAAGTTTCAGAGAAATGTGATTGATCTGTGCGTTTATATGAAAGGAAACAGAACAAAGAACATGATTTTCTACTCATTTATGTGGACGATTTGCTAATTGCTGCAAAGAACAAAGGAGAGATCTCAAGGTTGAAAGGAAGTCTGAATGAGAAGTTTGAAATGAAAGACTTGAGACCATCTAAGAAAATCCTAGGGATGGAAATTGTTTGGGATAAGAAGAAAAGCAAGCTGAAATTGACTTAAGAACAATACATAGACAGAATCCTAAAGACTTTCAACATGGAACAAGCTAAGACAATGATAACTCATGTGAGCTCTCAGCTCAAGTTAAGAAGTCTAACTCAGGAAGAATGGAGTCATGAAAATAAATTCATGAGCTCTACTCCCTACGCTAATGTTGTAGAAAGTTTGATGTACACAATGATCAGTACGAGGCTTGATATGGCTTTTGCTATTTGTTTGGTTAGCAGATTCATGGCTAAACCCAGTGGTCTTTACTGGGCAGCAGTTAAATGGATTTTCAAGTATTTGAAGGGAACTTCTAAGGTTGGCCTGAACTTCTACAAACAAGGTGAAGGTGTTAGTGTTGAGGGATACTGTGATTCAAATTATGCAACATATCTGGATAAACGCAGATTAGTCACATGGTACATTTTCAAGGCTGGTGGTAATGTGGTGAGCTGGAGATCAAGTCTCCAAGGAGTGGTGGCCCTATCCACAAGAGAAGTCGAGTATATGACTTTGACATAGACCACCAAAGAAGGTTTATGGCTTAAAAGTTTTGCAATGAATTGAACTTAGACAGATTTTAAGTTACACAGTGATTCTCAAAGCTCCATATGTCTAGATAAAAACAGTATATCATGGAAGGACAAAACATATCTCAATCAAATACCATTTCATCAGAGACATCCTAACTAATGACGAGGTTCAAGTCTAAAGGTACACACGTCTAACAATCCAGCAGATATGTTTCCAAAGTGTGTGGGCCTTCTCAAACTAGAATAGCCTCAGGTAGAGGTGGAGCTGCGGGGGCGATTTGTCTGGTTTTCTTGTTTTCCTTTGCAAGATAAGCTCAGGGTTAGATCGTGTTCTACCCAAATTCAAAAAATTAGACAGTCAGGTTCCTAGCTTTGTTGTTTGTTCGGATCAGAAAGGGGTGTTGTTGGGTGTTTTACCTGCTTGCTCGTGTTTTGGTGTTCTGCGGTATATTCCAGTTCCTACAAGCAGAAACTAGTCATCGTCAGTAAGATCTTAAAGCACATACGGGTGTTAAAGGTCAGAACTGGATTATTTTGGTACATGCATGTGGTTTGATAGGGGTTGTGAAGTTAGATCCAAGCACAGCAAGGCAAGATCAGTTCTCGTCAGACAGGTTAAAGTCGGCTCAAGGTCAAAAGGTTCAGATCTGGAAAATGTTTACCTTTTTTGTTCAGATCGGTACTGAGTAAGGGTAGAGCTGAAGTCTGCGAAATGAGATCCAAAAGTAAGGGTTAGTTTTTGAGCAATCGTCTTGGTTTATTATTTGAATCACTCCAATAAAAGAGATTTGTGAACCAGAGATGCAAGGAGCATACCTTTTGGGAGCTTCGATAGCTCAAGAAAGCAGAAGAGTTTGGTTTCGCCGGAGTTTAAAGCTGGTGGTCGCCTCAGCTATTTTTTAGGGTTTTGTATGAATGTTGAAAACAACGCTTATGACAAAGTGAAATGCATGATATTTATGTGATTTTCATTGTCACTGGTTTTCATCTTAGCATTGTTTAGGTTGCATTAGAGTCCCCTAGGATTACATTTGTTCATGTTTTGCATCATAGGCGATTGTAGTGGAATAAAGGATCAAATGGAGCACAAATGATCAAAGAAATCAATAAAATGAAGCAAGCAATCCCCTGACATCGAGCAAGCAACCCCCTGACATCGAGCAAGTCTTGCTCGATGTTGGCACAACACATCGAGCATCAGACACAGGAACATCGACCAAGTGTTGGTCGATGTTAGAGCAGAAAATCTGGAAAGTCAACCTTCTCCACTCAGAGTTGACCAGCAAATTTTTACCCTAATTTCTCTCACTATATAAGGATTTTAGACATTTTTAGAAGGAGAACAAGTTTATTTTGAGCCTCCTTTTTCCTATTTTGGGCAAGTTTCATTTTTAGACATTGTTGTTGAACCTTAAGCTTCTACTTTTGGATCTAATCTATCTTCATCTCATTCTTCTCTTGTTTTTTATTTTTGATTTCAATCATGCTTGGGCATGAATCCCTCATGGGATTGTGTGTTTTGAACATGGATTGGGAGTAGTCATCTTCATATTTTCNGAAGGAGAACAAGTTTATTTTGAGCCTCCTTTTTCCTATTTTGGGCAAGTTTCATTTTTAGACATTGTTGTTGAACCTTAAGCTTCTACTTTTGGATCTAATCTATCTTCATCTCATTCTTCTCTTGTTTTTTATTTTTGATTTCAATCATGCTTGGGCATGAATCCCTCATGGGATTGTGTGTTTTGAACATGGATTGGGAGTAGTCATCTTCATATTTTCCTTTGTGTTTCACATTTAGGATTGTTAGTGACAATATCAATCTCTACTACTTAGACCTATCTAATTCTCTATAGACTGATTGACTAGTGCAACCCCGGTTTGGTTCGACATTCTCACCCACCTTGCTCCCGTAGCATCTAAATAGCAAACCCACCAACAAACTCTTTCTCTACTATACTCTGTCTATAGTATAGTGGAAAAGAATTTTGTTTATTACAAAGCTGAAGTTTGTAATCGGGTTGTCGAATCGCTTGCTGGACCAGGTCTTCTTTACTGGATCGCCTCAGCCCATTAACTTTCAATCCGAGCCCATTAGTCGTCTGCTCAAGACGCAAGCTCAGTTGCCGTTTTTGTTTCAGCTTTAAATACTTGTTGTTCGCGAGTTCTCTTCTTTCTTCTTCTTCGATTCTCTTAATTCCTTGTACCTGAAAAACACAAGATCGAGCTAGTGAATTGTGATCAGAGAGATCACTAAGATGTACCCAAGTTTTGGGGAACTCGTAAACGTGTGTGTCTATTTCGTTTCTTGCTCAATCAATCAAACCGTAATCCGCAAGCATTTAGAACTTACACACCCACTAAATCCTCGTCCATGTACTCTTATTAGTCATCCCGACAACGAAGATGTTTACGCCAGAGTCCCAAAGGTATAACATATATGAATATATATGAATTAATTAGCTACTCCATTAATTAACCTATATATCTTTGTGTTTTTCACGACTATACTGGTAATAATGTTACGGCGACCAACTTCTACGCGGTGCTTCTAGGTGACAAAAGTGGTGTTAAAGGTGGAAGCGGTAAGGTCATCGTTAGCAAACCCAACAATTACATTTTTGTATATTTCTCTGATCATGGTGGTCCCGGAGTTCTCGGTACGTATAATTAATTCCTCAACCCTTTGTGATTCCGAGAAGATGCTTGCAATCGATTGAACAATCTTGTGTAGGGATGCCAAATACGCCTCACATATATGCGGCTGATTTTATTGAGACGCTTAAGAAGAAGCATGGTTCAGGAACATACAAAGAAATGGTAAGACTTAGTAGAACATTTTTGAGTGATTCATTTGGTCTTTAGAGTTGATGATGTATTAGTATGATTGTTATAATGTAATTGTAGGTTGTATACGTAGAAGCATGTGAAAGTGGGAGCATATTCGAGGGGATAATGCCAAAGGACTTGAACATATACGTAACAACTACTTCGAATGCACGTGAGAGTAGTTACGAAACATACTGTCCTGGGATGAATCCATCACCTCCATTTGAATACATCACTAGCTTAAGAGATTTATATAGCGTCTCTTGGATGGAAGACATGTTACTTATCCTCCTCTTGTATCAATTATTTAACTTATTCTTTTCAAAGTTCTTGTCGGTGTGTATCCATTGTGATCCGTTTGCAGTGAGACTCACAATCTAAAGAAGGAGACTGTAAATCAACAATACCAAACGGTACATTGGGAACTTTTGGTTTTACCTTCTTGCTCGATGGTTGGTTTGAAAATGTGAAAAGTTTCATGTATGTAGGTGAAGATGAGGACTTAAACTATAATACGTAGTCTAGTGGCTCTCATGTGATAGAACACGGTAACACTAATATCAAATCAGAGAAGTTTTATCTATATCAAGGATTTGATCCTGCCACTGTTAATCTCCCTCCTAATGAACTACCGGTCAAGTTGCCAGCAGAAGTAGTTAACCAACGCGACGTATACCTTCTCTTCCTTTGGCACATGGTGATTTTACTTCTTTGCTTATTGCGTCATTCTGCTTAGTATGTGCTAAGATTCGTTTTCCTAAAACCTTTTGGTCAAACAGTACCAAGATTCGGAAAATGGATCGTTAAAGAAGGATGAGATCTTGAAAGAATCAACTGAGAGAATGAAGCATAGGAAGCATGTGGACACTAGTGTCGAATTGATAAAGAACGATTCTGTAACTTCTGTTTGGTCCCATGGTGAATGTTCTCAGCTCGGTTAGAGAATCCGGTTCGCCTTTCGCCGACGATTGAGAATGTCTTAAATCAATGGTAAAAAGGCACATTAATTACTTTTTTTCTTCCATCTGGTGAATATTGACAAAATTAAAGGTTTTATCATAGTCAGCACCTAATACAACTCCAAAAGATTGCAACCAAAAAGACAGATAAGCAGTCACTACAATTAATCCAAACATAAAACCAAAGAGACAAACAACCCTAAAACAAAAGCTGAGGAGACAACAACCCTTTCCTATACGAAGAAGAAAGACCGTAACCATCCAGGTGCACCTATGGCAACATAAGAATGATGAAAACACTCTAAAGTTGCACTCCTCGCTATCTGCAAGGAACCACTGTTTGTCTGTTTGGATTCAATTTCACACATCCAATGAGAGAATCTCATAACCCTTCTCTTGATTTCATCCACCTGATACTTAAACAAAGGCCAATTATTAGGTTTTTCAATTGCATTAAACAAATTCCTAGCATCCATGGCAAACACCGCACGATCCAATTGCAAAGTCGAGATGTCAACTATTGCCTCGCACAGTCATTGAAATTGAAACCTTTCCTTCGACTGCACATCACTAAATGATTTACGATTATGCAGCAAGACTTCCCCCCTACTATCACGAATGACTCAAGCTAAACCCCCTACTTTTGTGTTGTGATCAACAAAAGTTGTCACATTACACTTAAGCCACAGATGAGGCGGCCTAGACCACTTCCTCTGCTTTCTCGCACTATTTCCATTCAAACCCTGAACATCTAACCCATCATGATCTAGCAAGACATTTTTAGCTAAAAACCATTGAAGAAAATCTTCTCTAATTTTAGAGATTGATATTCCATGATCAAACTTTTCTCCTTCAAAAGCACACTTGTTCCTATTTTTCCATAATCTCCATATAGTTCAAGGTATCATTCTTCGAGACTCAGCAAGCAATCGCAATTTAGAACTCAGATCCAACAAGTAATTGAAATTCGAATATAATGAATCTGTATAACCTCCACAAGGATGCGGCGTACCTAAGAGTGCTCAAATTTGTCGAGCTAAATGACACGTGAACAATACGTGATTTATGGATTCACCTTCAGCTCCACAAATCTGACATCTTGAGTCAATCACAACGCCCCTTCTGCTTAACCTTTCTGCGACTGGTAAAACTCCACACAAAGCTTTCCACATAAAAAACTTTGATCTTTTAGCCCATTCAAAGATGGTTGTAACCTTGTTGCATCAAAACTTTCTTGTTCATTTCCAGCGCTATAAGATACCATGTTTTGACTGAGTAATCACAACTGTTAGACTGATTCCAGATCCAAAAATCTTCCACACCCGTAGCTGGCTCAGACTTCAAAATATCTGCAACGTTGTTTGTATAAAACAATTCACTAAGGTTCTCCTCATTCCAAGTTCTTCTCTCAAAATCAATCAGAGAGCTCACTTTTAGGTCACTAAATTTATTCTTTATAAGCGGAGCTCTTGCCGGATAATCACCCAACCATCTATCTGTCCACACTTTCACCTTTTCCCCCATTGCCTATTTTCAACAGCAAACCATGATGCAAAAGATCTCTCCCATGGAGACAACTCCTCCAAGCAAAAGAGGCCTGAGACTCTATATTCGCTTGTAAGAATGGTGAGTTAGGGAAATACCTACTTTTCAAAAGCTTCACCAACAAATTGTCCGGTACATTGAGGATCCTCCACGCTTGTTTTGCCAACAATGCTTGATTAAAACATTCAACATCTCTAAAACCCAGACCAGCAGACTCTTTAGGGAGCGTTAATGTTTCCCACTTGACCGAATGTATTTTCCTCTGATTTTCACATGAACTCCACCAAAAATTTCCCATAGCATATGCATATTTCTTGGGTAGCTTGAATAGTGACATTACATAGACGGGCATCGCCATCACCACCGCTTTCAATAATACTTCTTTACCTCTGTAAGATAGATAACAAGCAAACCAACCTGATAATCTTGATTTGAGTCTTTAGTTTATGTAAGCCAACATCTCTGTTTTTGAACCATTGAAACATTCTGGTAGACCTAAGTACACACATGTCCCTCATTCCTTAGTAATTCCCAGAAATCTTTCCAGACTTAATTTTGTAGATAGATCAACTTTTGAACCGAACGTTACAGACGATTTCTGAAGGTTGATGAGTTGCCCAGAGACTTTGTTGTATGAATCCCATATAATCTTAAGATTCTGGCACTGCCAATCCAAAGGCTTACACATGAAGACACTATCGTCCGCAAACAACATATGATGAATCGCAGGGCCATTAGAAGCAAACTTGACCCCTTGGATTAGGCCATCGTTTTCAGCTTTGTTGAGCCTAAATATCAACCCTTCCGTGCACATCATGAATAAGATAGGAGATAGAGGATCTCCTTGTCTAATCCCTCTCTTTGGAACAATTACTCCATGCGCTTGTTCATTAATCAGCACCGAGAAGCTTACAGTTGTAATACAAATCATTATCCAACTAACCCAAATCTGATGAAAACCCATCGCAACAAGCACCGCTTTAAGATACAACCATTCCACTCTATCATATGCCTTAGACATATCAGATTTTACTGTCACATACTCTCTCGAAATCTTAGGGTGAACTCTTAAAGCATGAATAATTTCATGAGTAATGGCTATATTATCTGAGAAGAGTCTGTCACCGACAAACGCGAATTGAGTTTCAACAATGATAGACGGCAGCCATGGTTGTAAACTCTTAACCAAAATCTTCGACACAATTTTGTACATCACCGAGCATAAATTTATTGGATGAAGGTCATCCATAGCCAACAGTTCTGCAATCTTCGGTAACAGACATAAATGCGTGAAGTTCCATTCTGATGGCATCACACCTTGCTCAAAGAACCTCTGAATTTCCAAAACCACTCGCGACTCCACAATCGACCAATATTTCTTAAGGAAAAAACCAGTCGTACCATCCGGACCCGGAGCACTTGATGGCTTGATAGAGAAAACCGCCTCTTCATTTCCTCTCTAGTCACTCTCTTAATAAGCTGATCATTCATCTCACTTGTGACTAGCCTGAAATCCTTCAAAAACAGTTCAATCTCTTGAACATTTGAAGCAGAGAACAATTTCGTTAAATAAGAAATCACAACCTGGCCATTAGCAGCTTCTGCTCTTTGGAAATTTCCATTCTCATCCAATAACTTTTCTAAAGTTTTTCTCGTTTCCAACGCTTTCACAGACCCGTGAAAGAATATGGTGTTGTTATCACCCTCATTTAGCCATTTTCTCTACTTTTTTGATTCCAAAACGATTCTTCCTCTTTATAGGCAACCACTAAACTCGATTTCAAAGCATGAACCTTAGCTGCACAAGGCCTTACACACGATTGTTCAGCCTCAAGATCACTATGAACCTTCCTTATCCCTTCAGCAGAATTAAGGTTATTAATCTTTTTCCATGAGCTAAGAGCCTTGCGACACAAACTCAGACTGTTAGCCACCGAACCATTCATCATAGTTGATCCTTCCTCTCATGCCTTATCAATAACTTCCTCAACTCCTAGTTCCTTAAAAAATCTTATATCAAATATGAAATTTCCCCGATACGTTTCCTGAGACGCCAAGCGGGAAACTAACACGAATCGATGATCAACACATCTTTTCTCCAAAAAGACTACGTAGAAACCGGAAACTTATTGAACCAATTGCTACTTCCAAACAGCGGTCTAGTTTACTTTGAATCCACTTATCATATTTCATTCTTGCCCAAGTAAAACCATTACTGTGACTTGGTAGTTCTTTCATTCCACAAGAGTTAAGCATCGTCCTCAAGGGCTCAAAAGATGCTTCACTTCTACAAGGACCTCCAAACTTCTCACCATTGTGCAAGATAACATTAAAGTCACCTAACATGCACCAATTCCCATAACGAGAAACCCCAATTCTTGCCAATCTTTCCCAAACATCTCTTATGACACTATTCCCTGACGGTTCACCATAAACAGACGAGATGAAAATTTCGATTCCCCCGATTTAAGCATGCAATCGATAATATTTTTATCAAAATATAGAACTTGCAATTGTACATTACTTTTCCACAGTAAAGCCAAACCACCACTTGTTCCCACTGGATTCACTGTGAAAGACTTATCGTACCTTAACCACTCCTGAAGATCCACCAAGACATTCCTATCAAGTTTCGTTTCCATAAGAAAAAGACATCAGGAAAATATGGTTGACGTATCTCCCTCAAACTCCGAATTGCCAAGTCTTGAGATCGCCCCAAACCTTGGCAATTCCTACTTACAAGACTCATTGGCGGTCCAATAGTTCTTTCTCCGGGACCACCGCAAATTTAGCTGACTTTTGAGACTGATTTCTTTCCATAGAGTGAATCTCCCCTTTCCTTTTCCGATCACAGCCTTGAATCAGATCTTGTTTCATATCCTGCAATGTTAACTCTTTAAGTTGATCTGATTTATGCCGTTTGCGCGTAAATTTACTCGGTCTCTTACTGTTAGATTTCCCCAGATTTATCTCGTATGTACCAGAGCCAAAAGCCTCGATACCTTGAACCGTAGGGTAAATCTGAAGATCCTCTGAATCTTAAGATCCATCATTCTCGCTAAAATTCTTCGAGGCATCTAACTGACTTTGCTGATGGGCAAAACATTTAACAGCATTGGAAGCCGACGCTCACTAGTAAAAAAAAAAATATAGCCAGGAAATTATTCGTG
>OVAU01000233.1:0-23956 GCA_900406315.1 Biscutella laevigata subsp. laevigata | reverse complement strand
TCGCCATCGCCCCTTTCGCTCTCGGGAGAGAAAGAAGAAAAGAAATGAATCGAAAAAGAAAAAGTTACCCCGCGTGCTGATGAATCGCGGTGCTTCACGCGACTCCACGCGCCCACACGAAGATACGCTCCTTCGCCGAAGCAACCCAGGACCCACTCCAAATATATTAAACTAAGCCCAAGCACCCGCGAAAGCACTCCTTTTGGGCCGCGATGGAGATGCTCTTATTAGTTCTTGTTACCAACATTTCAAATTTCAAACAGTAGACCATGATCAAATTATAGTTAACGAAATATAGAGGTGAATTTAGGTTTTGGAGAAAGGACAAAAGATGTACTATTCAATTCAAAGACGTGTTTATTACACAACACTATGTAATGTCGGTGAAAAAATTGACCTCTCTCATTGCCCTTTGCACGAGCCAATTATTTTATTATACTATATCAGTCAACAACAACAAAACTATCTTTCAAATTACAAAGTCTCACGATTGTAATAAAATCTTTTTAGTTAAATACTTACAAGTGTATCAATACTTTTGTCAATCTAAACTTCAAATCACTTTGATTGCATTTTCTTTTGACTAATTATTGCATTTTGTATTTAAGAAAAAACAAAATGATCTAAAGAAATTATGAGTGTCTTAAAAAGCTGTTTTATTTGTTTTAATAATTAAAATCCCCCTCTAATAATACCGTTGCTTGGAGTAATTTTGAAAAAAAAAAAATAATGGAGTAATTTGATTAATTACAAAATAAAAGAATCTTTTCTTTACAAAGAATAAATATATATATTAAGAAATAAAGAAATCGGTTGTGTGTACTTGAGACCTAGCAATTTGCAACTCGCAAGCATTGGCTTTATTTTGACTTGAGAACAACTTCTCCTTTTCATTCATTTATATTTCTTTATTTTATTTTCCTCACAAATTCCAAATCGGTGGATATAGCCATAGCTGAATCTCTCCTTCTCTCTGATTGTTTGTTGGGATCGATAAACTTTTCCCTCGGAAACTGTAAAATCAGATAGAAACTCCCCAGAAACAGCATCTTGAGGAGAAATTTATCATTTTACTAATGCCTCCTCTGTTTCTCTTCTTTTGATTGCCTCTTTTTGGTCTTTGATCGACTCAATCGTTACTCTGCCTTTCTTCCGTCTGGTTCGTATCTTCCTCTGTTTTCCTGAATTTAATGTTCATCTCTTGGTATTTTCTGTGGACGTAACCAGTTTTTTTTTTTTTGGGTTTTGGTTTTTGTTCTGATTTGTTGTATCTTTCCTCTGTTTTTTTGACAACCAAGAATCTTCCTTTTTCGATTTTTGGGTTTTGGTATCCTGATGATTTTGCATCTTATTCGTTTGTTTTAATGCCTCAACTAACCAGCCTTTATTACCATTTCGTCTTCCTTATCTTGTTCGCTCGGTTCATGCTTTTATGGGCACATAACACATTGCTGTTGAGGAAACAGTGACCTGGCTTGTTTTCTATAGATTAGTCTATTCGTTTACTTGTCACTGATTTAGGTCTTTTTTGCTACTTGTAGCATTGAAATCTAAACCCCAGATAAAGCTTGTTGACATATATATATACCGCGTTTTTGAAAGAAATGGATGCAAACGAGGTTGAAGAAAATTTCTTTGCCCCTAGTGATGCCAAGGTATATGAGTCTGACTGTTTTTTTCTCTTTCCTCTTGATAGTTTCATTGGCAGATTTTGTTGAGATCTCTCTCTCTCTCTCTAAGACATTAAATTCTTGATGTTGTATCCCTATCTGTTTCGCCTAGTTCACAGCATGTATTGCATTGACTCGATCTGAGCTATAATCTATGGCTGGTTCTTGATTATCTTTCGATTGATCCTGTCATGTACATAAAAGTCCATGACTGTAAGTGGAATGCAGTGACTAACAGATACTTGTTTTCAGCTTCATGGAGAAATGTGCATTGCCCTTTCAGTGATTTACTGCAAGATCATGTCTATTTTCCCGTCACTTGAAGATTCTCGGCCGAGAAGCAAATCTGGAATTCAAGCTTTGTGTTCACTTCACGTGGTTTTAGAAAAAGTGAAGAACATTCTAAGCCATTGCACTGAATCTAGTAAACTTTATTTGGTAAGCTTTCTTTCTTGTCTTAAATATATCAGAAGGAATTCAGTTCTTCTTGTGGAGAGTCTCACTAACCCGCTAGTCTGACATGTAGGCTATAACTGGGGATTCGGTAGTTCTGAAATTTGAGAAGGCTAAATCTTCTCTTACAGATAGCCTTAGGCGTGTTGAGGATATAGTTCAACAGTCGATTGGAGCTCAGGTAGTTTGTTCTGTGTCCCTGTCCCTTG
The DNA here is from genome assembly GCA_900406315.1 of Biscutella laevigata subsp. laevigata. Taxonomy (NCBI): domain Eukaryota; kingdom Viridiplantae; phylum Streptophyta; class Magnoliopsida; order Brassicales; family Brassicaceae; genus Biscutella; species Biscutella laevigata. The sequence goes on along the minus strand of OVAU01000233.1, from coordinate 21,624 downwards.
GTACTCTGTCTTCTCTCTTAGCATGTGGAAGGAAAGTAAAAGCTGAGATTTGATATCTCTTCTGCGCTTTTTCCTTACTTTGCAGGTTTTGGAGATTTTGATGGAATTAGAGAACACCGAGTTCTCACTTGATCCAGTAGAGAAGGAAATTGGTGATCAAATCATTGGATTGCTGCAACAAGGGGGGAATTTTGAGAGCTCATCTGATAATAACGAGCTTGAGATTTTCCATCAGGCTGCTACAAGACTAGGTATCGCGTCTTCAAGAGCAGCTCTCACAGAGCGAAGATGCCTCAAGAAACTCATTGAGAGAGCCAGAATGGAGGATGACAAGAGAAAAGAATCAATTGTGGCTTATCTACTACATCTCATGAGGAAGTACTCGAAGCTGTTCAGAAGTGAGATCTGGGATGACAATGATTCACAGGGTAGTAATTCATTGCCTTGTTCACCAACTATTCAAGGTTCTCTTGATGATGCCCATGGCCGTGCTTTTGACAGACAGCTATCAAAGCTGAGTTCCTTCAACTTCAGATCATGCAATAACAACAGGAAATCTGTGCAGATTTCTGTTCCGCCAGAAGAATTGAGGTGTCCAATATCATTGCAGCTTATGTACGACCCTGTCATTATTGCGTCTGGACAAACGTATGAGAGAATCTGCATTGAGAAATGGTTTAGCGATGGACACAATACATGTCCCAAAACCCTTCAGCAGCTCTCTCATCTATGCTTGACTCCTAACTATTGTGTTAAAGCTCTAATCTCGAGCTGGTGTGAACAGAACGGCGTTCAGGTCCCTGATGGACCCCCTGAGTCTCTAGACCTAAACTATTGGAGGCTGGCATTGTCAGTATCAGAGTCCACCGACACAAGACCATCAAAAGGTGTTGGTTCTTGCAAGTTGAAGGATGTGAAGGTGGTTCCTTTGGAAGAAAGTAGAACCATTAAAGAGGAAGCATGTGAATCAGAATACCAAGAAGCTCCTCTTGTTGAAAGATGTACGGATTTGTTGACTACCCTGAGTAAAGTAGACAACTTGCGGAAGAAATGCAGAGTTGTTGAGCAAATAAGAGTATTGCTAAAGAAAAATGATGAGGCTAGGATTCTCATGGGAGAAAATGGGTGTGTTGAAGCGTTGCTTCAGTTTCTCGGATCAGCTCGCAATGAAAATAATGCTTCAGCCCAGAAAGTTGGCGCCATGGCTCTCTTTAACTTGGCTGTGAATAACGATAGGTATTCCTTGATCAAGCTCATAACTTCAATCAGTCTAATATATGCTCTACACACTCGATGAAGTATCACACAAAATCATTATTATCTTGTGAATATTACGAAGCTATAAGTGGGCTAACAAATTCGGCTACAAAATAAAAGGGGTTACTCTTATCTTATAAAGTAGAGGACATCTCAATTCTAGTGTTTTTTTTTTTCTGGAAATTTAGGAACAAGGAGCTGATGTTACTATCAGGAATTATTCCTCTGCTGGAGGAAATGCTCTGTAATCCACATTACCATGGTTCAGTGACAGCACTTTATCTGAACCTCTCGTGTCTCGAAGATGCAAAGCCTGTCATAGGTTCGAGTCTAGCAGTTCCTTTCTTGGTAAATCTTCTATGGACGGAGACTGAATTCCAGTGCAAAGGAGATGCCCTCCACGCCCTTTTCTACCTCTCCACCTACCCTCCCAACATTCCCTGCCTTCTATCTTCTGACATTGTAAACGCTCTCCAATCACTCACCGTCAGTGATGACCAACGATGGACCGAGAAGTCCTTGGCTATTCTGTTGAATTTGGTTCTGAACCAGGCAGGGAAAGACGAGATGGTTTCAGTACCGGGCCTTGTGAGCAATCTCGCCACCATTCTTGACACGGGTGAACCAAATGAGCAGGAGCAAGCTGTTTCTTTGCTTCTGATATTATGCAATCACAGTGAGACCTGTAGCCAGATGGTTTTACAGGAAGGAGCGATACCTTCGTTGGTATCCATATCTGTGAACGGGACTCATCGGGGAAAAGAGAGGGCACAGAAGCTACTGACACTGTTTAGGGAACTGAGGCAGAGAGATCAAACCCATATGACAGAACCGCAGACAGAAGTCGAAAGCCCCAAGGAGGGATTCTCTGTTGCTGCAGCCGCTGTAACAGAGTCAAAACCGCAGTGTAAATCAGCCTCGAGAAGGAAAATGGGAAAAGCTTTCAGTTTTCTATGGAGAAGCAAGAGCTTCTCAGTTTACCAGTGTTGACTGTTTGAGTTGGTTTGACCTTTTTAGTTGATGTAAAGTTGTACTTGTTTTCTGCTCCTCGAGACATAGTTCTTTTTTTAAAGGTCTTTGAGGAAAAAAAAAAAGATGCTTGTATAGATACTTTGTATGTATCCAAGTATTTCTCATTTCTTGGTCTGATTATACAATGTATGTAGGTTTTTGTAACTTTGATGAGAAAATTTTCTACTCTTGAAGCAACTTCTATATAACAATCTTAAGGAATTAAAAGAGGACCTGCTGAGAGAGACAGAGGGTTTGGGTCATAATTTTTTGTCTCTTATTTTCATTTTTCCCTTTGTCGAGTTTGGAGTTGGAGCTCAGAATAGAAGCAGATTTTGAATGAAAATTGTGTTGAGTTTTCTCAAATTGCCTGTGTACGTTTAGGGTTACGGGTTATTTGTGAACTAGCATCGTTCTTCGGAGAACGAAATCTCGCCTGTGGAAAGATTTTTGAGTGAAGCTAAGCAGGTATAGCAGTTACCGTTTCCCTTGGTCGATTGCTTCGCTGAACTTCAGAGGTTCTGTGAGTGTTTCTATGCGATATGGCGAATCTTCCGATCCTTCAGTTCGAAGAGAAGATCGTGGAAACTGTGGAGAACAATCCAGTAGTAGTTATAATTGGAGAAACCGGCTCTGGAAAGAGTACTCAGCTCTCTCAGATACTTCATCGACATGGCTATACAAAGTCCGGCGTCATCGCCGTCACTCAACCCCGGCGTGTCGCCGCCGTTACAGTGGCTAGGTGATTCCCTTCATTTACCTATGATTCTCAACTTGAGTCTTTGTAAGAAGTTGAAATTGATATTAATCGCGGCTTTCTGGGCTATGGTCTTCAGGCGGGTGGCACAGGAGCTTGATGTACATCTCGGAGAAGATGTTGGTTATGCCATACGATTCGAGGACAGAACTTCGAGCAAAACACGCATTAAGTAATGGATGATGTAAAATTAGTTTAGTTATATCATTCTTTCACATGATTCGTCGAGCTATTAGTTTCCTCATTGTGGGATTGTTTATTGCTCTCAGATACCTCACAGATGGAGTTCTACTTCGTGAGAGTCTGTCCAATCCAATGCTCGATGATTATTCTGTAATAATATTGGATGAGGCTCACGAGAGGAGTTTAAACACGTAAGCTCTTTTCTATATTCATATTTGGTCTCGGACTGCTCCTTAGTCCCTACCTTCACTTTCTTCTTTTCTTGTAGTATTGGCGTTAAGATTTCATTCGAGAATGCAATCTAGTTATATCTGAACTTGATTCATTTTTATCAGGGATATTCTGTTGGGTCTAATGAAACGACTGGTTAGAATCCGTGCGTCCAACTTCAAAGTTCTCATAACATCTGCAACACTCGACGGTGAAAAGGTTTCTGAATTCTTTTCGGGCTGCCCTGTGCTGAATGTACCGGGAAAATTATACCCTGTGGAAATATTATACAGCAAAGAGCGTCCTGTCAGTTATATAGAGTCATCTCTGAAAGTAGCAATTGGTATGTTCAAGGCCAAGGTTTTCTGGTCTCAGTTCACTCTGATTTGGTTAATCTTTGCTTGTTTCATTTTTTATATTATAATTATCCAATTGCACTACAAAAATAAACCTTGTTACTTGCAGATATACATGTTCGGGAGCCAGAAGGTGATATCTTAATCTTCATGACTGGACAGGTCTGTTTCAGTTGTTTCTACTCTGGTCATTAATAATTGTGAGAACCATCTAGTTTGTTGCGTCTTTTCTTACTCTATCATTGTTCTATATAGGATGATATAGAAAAATTAGTATCAAAGCTAGAGGAAAAAGTACAAAGCTTAGCAGAAGGATCTTGTATGGATGCTATTATTTATCCTCTTCACGGTTCTTTGCCACCTGAAATGCAGGTAACAATTTCTAGAATCATTTCAAAAAATTTGGTCCCAGTGCATATATCTGAATTTTTCTTCTGCAATTGAGATCTCTTGGTGGTCTTAAAGGTTTAGATATTTTGTCTTGACTTTCACCAATTCTGCAGGTTCGTGTGTTTAGTCCACCTCCTCCAAACTGCCGGAGGTTTATTGTTACTACAAATATTGCTGAAACTTCCCTTACTGTGGACGGGGTTGTGTAAGAAACTTGAAACTTTGAAATATTGTTCTTGGTTTCTTATGCCTGTTATCTACCGTTTCTACATATGAAGAATTAATAGCAGGTTATCAAAATGACAGGTATGTAATTGATGCCGGGTATGTGAAGCAAAGACAATATAACCCATCAAGTGGAATGTATTCACTTGATGTTATTCAGATTAGCAAGTAAGTAATTGTTTGCTATATATGAACTTGCAGTTGGAGTGGGATGATATTTATAGTCTTACCTTGAAAGTATTTGCAATTGGGTTATAAAAGGATACTAGTAGTAGTTCAATGGGATTTCATCAGATTTAAAATTTGTTTGCTCAGGAATCTTGGTGGTTTTACCCTGGTTTTCATCAAGATCATATTTGCTTATTATACTTTGATTTTCTTCTGTTTCACTGTGGTGTTCCAGAGTGCAAGCTAACCAACGTGCTGGACGTGCTGGCAGAACTAGACCTGGGAAATGTTATCGATTATACCCCTTGGCAATCTACCGAGATGACTTCCTTGATGCAACAATTCCTGAAATACAACGAACTTCTCTTGCTGGGAGTGTTCTATACTTGAAATCGTTGGATCTTCCTGATATTGACATTCTCAAGTTCGATTTTCTTGACGCCCCCTCATGTAAGAAATTATTTGTATTTGGGGTTAGATGCCTCTAACAAATTTTGTGCAAAATAAATGGAAATATGGTTCTATACACACACTGCTGTTTTTCTTTTAAGTATATGATATAAAAACAGTTCTACTGATATTTTATTTCTGAGGCTCTTATCCTAATTGTAATATGCAGATGAGTCATTAGAAGATGCGTTGAAGCAGTTGTATTTCATTGATGCAATTGATGAGAATGGAGCAATTACAAGAATCGGACGGACAATGTCTGGTATGTTTTTTCACTGTTTATCAATTTTTTTAGTTTGAGCTTTTATCTCATACTGAGCATATTAGTGGTTCAACAGAGCTTCCACTAGAACCATCATTGTCAAGAACACTGATAGAAGCGAATGAAAATGGTTGCTTATCTCAAGCTCTAACAGTTGTTGCCATGTTGTCAGCAGAGACTACTCTGCTTTCTGGGAGGAGGTTAGTTTTTACCATGTACAATTACCTGAGTCAAATATGTAATGTCTCAAATCACCTTGACTAGATACAGATGCGTCAACTCTTCTCGTTGTGGTTTGTGCTTGTATGACAGTAAACCCAATGAAAAGAAGAGAAAGCATGATGACTCTAATCTTCCTGATGGATCTGGATTTGGTGATCACATTCAACTGCTACAGATTTTCGAGTGTTGGGATCGTAATAATTATGATACTGAATGGTGCAAAGAAAATGGCTTGCAGGTATTTTGTCTATTTTCTTATTTCTTATTTGTTTTCGAGAATCTCACGTGCAAAGCATGGTGACATCAAAAGTTTGTATGCATCGTTACCAAATCCATACTTTAGAAGGTAGTTAGATATATAATGTTCTCCACAGTTTATAAAACCTATATAGTATCTACGTTTCCTTCATTGTTCAGACGTTACTTGATGGGATTTCATATTTGTATTTTTTTTTTGTGTCGTACGGTTTTATTCCTATCAGTTATAGGATTTGGTGAAACCTTTGATTAGATAATCCCTTTTGGTACATTACTGCATATGTTTCTTATGCCATTAAGAAGAAATATAACTTCTATGAAAAAAATAATTTGCAGGTCCGAGGGATGGTGTTTGTCAAAGATGTCAGAAGACAGTTATGTCAGATTATGCAGAAAATATCCAGAGGTTAGCATTGTTTCATGACAACAAGATGCCATGAAAGAACCAAGCTTTCATATCACCGTACATCATTATACCTCCTAAAGAACCATAATTTATGTAAACTATATTCGGCTGTGGCGCAATATCTAACCAATCGTCACTAAAATAATTGGCATCCTTAACAAACTAGATCGATTAGAAGTTGGGGCACGTGGAAGGAAGAGTTCAAGCCGAGACGACTACAGGAAGTTGAGAAAAGCTCTATGCGTTGGTAATGCAAACCAAGTTGCTGAGAGAATGCTTCGTCACAATGGCTACCGGACGCTAACCTTCACACCCCAGCTAGTCCAGGTATTAACTTTTCAAACCAAATCTCCCTTACCTGTTTAGTTATATACTGGTACAGTGACAATACTATATTTTATATTACAATATTAGCTCAGATGTGTAGGAGAGCAAAACTTGTAAATTACCAATGAGGATGGATAAGTTTTAAAGTTTCGTGCGATCATGACATCTTTGACACATTATGGTGGATTGTAGGTGCATCCATCATCTGTGCTGAGTACCGACAATGAAGGGATGTTGCCTAATTATGTAGTGTACCATGAGCTGATTTCCACCACACGACCGTTCATGCGGAATGTTTGTGCAGTAGAAATGTCATGGGTGGCTCCCATCAAAAGAAAGATGGAGAAAATAAATGTCAGGAAGTTGAGGTAAACACACAAACATTCTCACTACTTCAATCCATTCTCTTGTCTTTATTCTTCTGGTTTGGACTCAGTGGTCTAATCTGCTATGTAGTGGTGGGACGGCTTCTTCTGTCAAGGAATCGGAGAAGGAGAAGCCGGAATTGTCTAGGAACAATGCAGAAACACCTGCAGTTTCTGAAAATGTAGAGAGTAGAATTCAAGCAGCCAGAGAACGGTTTCTTGCTCGGAAAGTACAGAAATAAATTGATGTTAACAGAGGCTTACACACAGGGATGCATAATTCAAGAGATTTATCTTTTCGCATAGAGAAGAGAAAAAGATATCCAAAGAAAAGTTTTCTCGAAGACACTTCTTACTTACAACTCAATTTTCACTTCAGTTGATCGGAATTCTTTTTTTGATTTTTTATGAAGAAAAATGTAACTGTTTCGGTAATAGTCGTTTAACTAATTTGAGAGAAACGAAATGGAAAAAAAACAATATTAGCTTTCATTTTGGACTTGATAGATAGATTTATTTTGAAATATAATAGCAAAATAAAAGATTTATACTCAAACACGATTACTTATATGACCTTATTAATTTCTTTTTATAAATTAAATAATTCTGATTACACGGTTATGTATTAATAGTTAGTGAAAACCATGTAAAGCCATGACAAATCTAAATTATAGACAGATGAATACGATTTTGTACATATTCAAATACATTGTAGTTTTATATCGATATATTTATAGATGTTTTATATATTTGATTAGTCTAAGTGGTTGTGGATGATTTTATAGATACTTTTCTATAGATTGTGTTTTATGTGTAAGTTAATGTATACAATGTAAGGACAAATAATATTGTTTGATAATGTGGTCGATCTTTTTGTATGGTCGATATATAATGTCGTTACTATGTGATCAATATATTTCTTGGTTAGAGTTTATCCAACACTCTACTTTTGCAAAGTCATTCGATGTACAAAATAACACATGATTGGATTCAAGAAATGAGCAGTTTTCAATAATTACTAAACAAGATCAAAACATAGAAAAATCTATATTTTGGACGGCTAAACACATAATTTTTATTGAAGATATAAGAGTATCTACAAAAATACATCCATAAAACTATTGTTAAAACGCCAATGACAGGGTCTGAACCCACAATAATTTTATGAATTATCATTGATCAATTCAAATACATTTGTGGACGGTTGTGTTTGTCCACCAATCTCTACTTTAACATAGCTAACTATATTTTTTTGATATACTATCGTGACCATAAATTTTCAAAATATATTTTGAATTGTTGGATTAATTAGAATTTCAACTTTTTAAACTACAATTACCTATAATTCTTACTATATATATANTATATATATATATATATATATATATATATATATATATATATATATAAATAGAATTTACATTATGGATATGAAAATAATTTGCACAACCACACAAAATATTCTCTCATTCCCAATAAATTATTCATTACTTATCTAACTAATTAAATCTCATTCATTTGATCTTAAGTGATGATTCATAACTAGAACGATCTAACGGTACTTAATAGTCACATTTCTAAGCGGGGAACAGATTGTGTTTTCAGCTTGATGAATCACAAGGCTAAAACATAAAAACACAAACTCATAATTTTTTTGTGAAGCTTCTGGCAGAAAAGTGTTGTCACTTATACAAAATGTATATATTCCTAAAATATTTCGCCCTATCTGCTAAATAACCCATAATTTTTGCTCTTGTTTACCTTCTTGATAAAAAAAGAGAAGAGAAACATGCCTTTGCATAGTTCAACATGATATTCCCCTACAATGTAATTTTCAAAAGATCTGATCATTAAGTTTAACCTCAAGACAAGGAACAACTAAGAAGATCGGTGGAGTATTCCCTTAATCATTAACTGTGAATACAACACATAACTGAAATTGCAGAGATGGATAATGTAACCACAAAACTAGATTTTTAATACTTTTCATGTAATGCTGAATATTAAATTAACGAAATATCAATTTTTAAATAATATCCAATTTTTTAACACCTAATAATACAAAAAGACAAAAAATAAGTTATATGAACATAAGAAAAAATCTAACTGTCTCATGTTACATCTTTGCTTTGGGATTGGTAAGGGAACTGTTTTGACTCCCATGTATACTTTTTTGGCAAGTAGGATGTGGTGGAGATGTCAATGTCCCACACTCTCTCAGTCTCTCTTTTCTTTTTTGTCAGACTCGATACCGGATGGTAACACAGTGTGACCCGTTAGGCTTACTCTCTCTGTCTCTCTATGAAGCAAATGCAGCATTTCTATCAACAAAATTGAGTAGCTCTGTTTGTGCTGCTTCCATTATCACATGGAAGTCTACGCTCATATACCTTCCCCTGCAATACCATTTTTCAATTGCAAGAAAATCACATATAACATCATCAAGATTACTGAAACAATCATATGGATTGCTTGGTTTAGCCGTTTAGCTGACGAATTGATGTTGATGATGATGACTATACCAGAAATGAGTCTTGGACCAGATTGAATTCGGAAAAGCTGGACTTCCAACTCCATGCATTATTCTAGCTATTGCTCTTGGTGTGAATTTGGCCTGGCGATTACTCTGCAAGAACACCTGTTTTTTCACCCCCCCCACACGTTTACTCTACTTTCTTTGGAAATACATATCAGAGATGATTTAATTAGATCATTTACCTTTATGTCTGCTCGTAGAAAGGCGCTGCATCAAAAATAAATGCGTCGATCAATTTCATGGAAAGAGACTTTGACAAACAAACGAAAAAAAATGGGGAAGAAATGGAACAGCCCCCATTTTGGTTTTGTTAGTACCAGTTTTGAGTCATCTTGCTTGGAGTGTCACACTGTTCGTCTCCATTGAAGTAATCCAAAATTCTCTTTTGCAGGCTCTGAGTTTGCTTGGCACCAGAACTAACTTCTGAAGAATTAGAGACATTCATTGCAGCCATGGCTGCATCAGACATAATATCTAGTTTTCTCACCTATATCACAAGCGTTGGAACTTAGGTTTAGTTAGACAATGTAGCGGTGAGGACCTGTTAGCTGCAGTTAAAGAACTTACTTTGCACGTTTCAATCTCTGTTAGCCACTTTGTAAGATGACTAGACAACAAACATATTTCCTTTGGCAATTCTAAGATTGTGTAACAAAAGGCGGGGTCCTTCATCTCGTATGTAACTTCACCCTTCATCTACAATGATTTTGAGGACACATAAAACGAACACAGAAACATATCAAAGACAAATCTTGAAATGTATATAATCCAAGTAACGTAGTAAAAGGAAAACCTTGATAAGCGCAAGAAATTACACTCGACATCATGAACAAAAGAACTAAGTATCTCTTCAATGTCATGCTAGTCATATTCTTGAAGTTAAATCATATGGCCATCAGTTTGTTCATCAATATACCTTTCCATTCTATGCACAAGTTTTTTCTTCGATCGGTGCGTGCAATTCAATCATGGTTCCCTTGTTGAATTAAATATGCTTATTAAGATGAAATGAAATTTGAGATGTCTAGTGGACTAGTACTAAGCCACAGATTCACACTGGATAGAAAAGTGTTATCAACCTTCAGAGTTTGAATTTCAGCCAAGACATCTGTTGTTGCAACACTTATGCTAGAAGCCACAGCTGGTATATCGAAGACATATAATCCTTGCTTCACTTGAGACCTGAAAACAACAGAAATTTTTTGAGCATTACTGCAACCATATTACTTCTTCAGAATCACTTGACCTAAACGCTGAAGATAATCGATAGACACTTGCTTCTTCAGAATTGCTGCAACAATGATGCTTCGTGCACCCAGAGTGTTTGGAGAAGACTGCACAAATAGCATAACAAAGTTCTGAGCATCAGAAGTTTCGAAAAACGAAAAAATTAGTGAAGCTTGTTACTAAACAGGAAAAGATTCAGCTCACAGATTTCACTACCTTGTGGAAATTCAAAGTGCAACATACGTTGAGCTGTGGAAGCATACGTAGGTATTGCACTTCCCCCAACTCCAAATGCGTCAAAATTGTTTGCATAACCTGCCAGATCAGCAGTGAGAATTCAGAATATTCTTTATGAAAACTTTTTTTTTCCTGCCCATTATCTCATAATAGCTGCCACTTGATAATATAAGGTCGAGAACAATAGGATTCAAGAAATGTCAAGTTTCAAAAGATAAACCTCTTCTTTCATGTCAAATTTATGAGAGGCAGATTCAATGACTAGCGAGCGTATCTTCTCATGTTGCTTTGTCTCAGAGGAGAACACATGGGTGAGAAATTTTCCAACTGCATATTCATCGACACCATCACTGAACAAGGGGGGAAATAAAAGGTTAGAAATGTTAATATCCTCAATGCTATTGTCATAACAGATGATAGTGTACCCACACCAGTCACCTGTGTGCAAGACTCCGAAGCTTTAGATACGTGTTCTCATCATAAAAGAGATGACAATAGGAAAACCGTCCATCACGACCAGCACGTCCAATTTCCTGTGACGAATACATTTAGTTTCGATAACGTTATATGCAAACTGTTCAGTCAGCGTCAAAGGATCCTGGAAAACAAATAAAAGAAGTTTTAACCTGAACGTATTCTTCCAAACTGCCTGGCACGCTGAAGTGGATTACCTAAAGCAAACTCAGAAATTTAGAAGCATATATACTGTTACACGAGATGCTAATAGTTGAAGATTTGTTCAAACCCCCTAAGGATGTGTCTTAAACTTACAGCTCCAACATCTCCCTTGTCAAGTCCCATGCCAAATGCCACAGTTGCAACAACCTTTTAAAACATACAAAAATATTTTAATACTGTCATCTACTTAATGTTCAGTGGTAGTTTGCGTGTGTAAATTGGGCACAGAGCGTACGGAAATCAGCGAACATATTTTCTCACCACTCTAATCTTGTTGGAACAAAATGACTCCTGTATGCGAACACGGTCTTTCGCAGGAAGACCACTGTGGTAACCCTGGATAACCGATTGAGCTAAGCTTGATTAGAATGTAATTAGCAAAGATACAGGTATACCACAGATTTTAAAATGTAAACAACCTTTGCAGTGATGTTGTTATCGCGTAAATACTTGCTTATCGTGTCAGTCTCATACTGCGCAAACACAGCCCAAAATTGCTTCAAGTTATCATCATGCGTGATAGAAAGAAATCTAAAAAGTTCAAAAGTATTTTGTAAAACATAAAAAGTCGTAGATAATCAGATAATCACTCTCACGGTCTCACCTGAAATTTGCAGTACACAATGATGCTCCGGATCTCCTTATATGGATGAGACTCCATCAAAATAATTAGATCTTTCATTCTGTTAGATTTCAGATTTCATTCAGTTACAAGAAGCAGAAGGGTGATAATATAAACAAAGCACTTGCCTGTTAGCTCCAGTCAATGAGACAGACAACTCAAAATTTTCTCTTAGTTGTGACTTCTGAATAAGATTGGTTGACGGTATCTCAAGTGCAGACATGACAGCCTGCAGAGTCATAGTAGTGGCGGTTGCAGTCATTGCGAGAATGCATTCTGCCTTGAGTTCAGAGAACAGCTTTGATGCTTTAAGTCTCATGTATGAAGGGCGGAAGTTATGAGACCTGTTCGGAATAACTCTTAGCAAACAAGAAACCAGAACAAGGAAAGGCTGTAAATACTATAGTCTACACGAAAAAAGATAAAGCAATCTGCCAGTGGCCAAGAAGCCCACCATTCTGAGACGCAGTGTGCCTCATCCACGACGACAAGTGACACAGATAAAGACATTCGAAACATTGACAAAAAATCTACATTCAGAAGTCTTTCAGGAGATACAAAGAGAACCTGAAAACAAACAACAAGCAACATCACAAATGAATGTATTTCAAACTAGAATACTTTCAGAAGGTTATCCCCTGTCTAATTTCCTTAAACAATACCAGGCAGTCTTAACAAAAAGTAAGCTGTCCTACAGCTACCACGTAACAATGCGCATTCAAGCCCTGGACTACAGCTATCCTCATCGGCTAGCACCACTTCTAGATCGTTGGACCCAGCTCTAACACACCCCAACACTATCTATCTTTGTTTTTGCAGATTTCTAAAGATCTTTTTGTTTTGGATCCTAGTTTGAGCAAGGCTTATGTACTCTTTTTCCCTCGTCTAGTTTTATCCCACTGGGTTTTCTAGACAGGGCTTTAACGAGGCATAGACCCTTGCTCACTCTCAAAACTAGGATCTCTTGTCTTTCTCTGTTTTCCTGCTTGTTTCTGTTTTTTTTACTCTCTACAAGAACTTAGACCGTGTACATATCCTTTCTTTCTGTTTCAATAAATTTCACATTTAAACAAAAAAGTAAGCCGTCCTAAACTTTCCTGCAGAACACACCTTTATAATGCCTTCTTTAAGCTTCCGCAAGGTTTCTGTTGCTTCCTCAAGCCTCTGTTGTAAAAAAATCCCAAAGAAGATTCCATTAGAAACTCATAAATGCGGAAGCTGACCCCAGAATAAGGAACCTGGAATTTTGTGGCACAAACCTGGCTACTGCTCAGGAGACCACCCTTTATTATAGAAGGCAAATGCTTCAGCTGATCAATCATTAGCGAAACCAAAGGACTCACTACAAGCGTGATTCCCGGAAGAATCATTGCCGGAATCTGGTAGCAGAGAGACTTACCAGCACCTGTGGGCAATACCAGCATCGTTGAATTCCCACCAAGAATCATCTTGATCGCCTGCAACTGCCCATCTCGAAACGAATCGTAACCATATACTAAATTCAAAAGCTTCGTCAGATTATCATCCGAAGCCTCAGTCTTCACCGCAAGAATCGCATCCTCTACTGAGCTGATAAAACCAATAGCTTCTTCCTCTTGCTGTTTTTGTAAATCAGACTCTTCCTCCAGCAAGGATTCACCTTCACCATCGGCTTCTGACTTTTTGTATCTCTTTCCTCTGTATGCATACTTGCTTCTAGATTTTGAGGTGCCCTTGTATTTGCTAGGAAACTTCTTCCCTCTCTTGCCATTTAAGTTTAATTTCACGAAATTACCCTCACCGCCACTACGAAACACCGGAGCTTTAACCGGCTGAGAAGTTATAGTATCCGTGATGAGATTAGGATGCTTTCTCCTACCGGGATTTGGAGGAGCAATTACTAGCTGAGCAGGCTCCGGCATGCAATTGACGGCGTCCGATTGGCGTTCTGAGTTCGATTTCTCTTGAGATGTTGGAGGAGCTCTGCGGGGTCTGCAGAAGGACGAAACAGAAGAGCAAACCCCAGTCGACTGGGGTTTATTCGAATCTTTGCAGATCCGGAAGGGGAGATTGGTATCGAATAAAGATGAAAGAGAAGGGGGAGATGGTAGTGGATCTTTCTGCAAGTGATCGGGAGGCGGCTGTGTAGCTGCTTTGGGTTTCGAGCGAGAAGAAGACGCAACTTTCCGAGAGACCGGAGGCTCCTGTCTTGGCAGCGACGGCTGCGGAAGCTTAGGAAGCGGTGGCGGAAAGGGATCACGTGGAGGAGTGGCGGAGACGTGAGAACCATCGGAGTCTGAATCGGAATCCATCGGAATATAGTTTTTGCGGATCCGTTATGAAAAAATGAAGAATTTGGGGTTTTATGTCCATGGCGCTCTTTCTCATTTTCCCGCCATTTGTTTCTATCTAAAACATCAGATTTTATTTTCATTTCTATTTTTTTAATTGGATTATGAACCAAAACCTAACTGAACTTGTTTCTATTCTAAGATTTGGATTTATTTCAAATCATTAATTGTATATAGTTTAACTATATTTGAGTATTGAAACGGTATACAGATTTTATGATGATAAAATAAAATATTACGGTTATGAAAATATTTTCCTAATTTAGGACTGTTTTAACTCATATTTTGTAAATATAGTATTGGTTAGTTGGAGAAAATAGTATGAGTGTTTGATATTTGATTTGAAAAACGTGAAAAAACATATTTTACTAAATTGCTGTGGAAATCATTAAGTTCATACATGAGCAAAGAAGTCTCCATTATTTATACACTTAAAGGGATTTGCCAAGTAATTATTGAAAATGACAATGATTTATGTTTGTTTAGCAACTAGTTTAATACAAGGACAAATTAGTTTTGTTAAATGAACTTTCACCCCAAGGGTTTATTGGTACACACAAATATTATTATGAAATTATTAAAGTGACTTTAGCCTAGTGGTAAATGGAGTGAGCGACTTGTTACCACCGCCACCTGGGTTCGAGTCACGTTGGGAGAAATGATTTACGCATTTAACGAGGTATTATCAAAAGCTGGCTCCGGGTCTCAGGAGAGATTATGGTCCGTAAGACCCAGAACTCCCATAGATTATCAAAAAAAAAAATATATTATTGTGAAATCGAAATTAAAAAAAAAAATACTTTACAATTCATGCCACTATCCGGCAAAGTTTTTCCTCTCACAAATTAGCTTGCAACAAACGTAGAATATGCTAAATATTAAGAAAACCCAAACAACTAAATAAACACTATGAACAAACAACATAAAAATTTACTAGTAAAAATGAAAATAATTATCAAAGAAGAGTGGTCATATCACATTATTGAGCAATTGCATTTGGATTCCAGCTTAGGAGGAGGTCCTTTCATATTCTCTCCTTTACTCGGAGGAGTTCCAACGTTACGTATCATCAATGTCTCACCTGCATTTTCATCATTCTCTATGTGTACTTCTGTTTTCTCCTCTGTTTCCATTCGCTTTCTGCTTGCCTTTGTGGTTTTGGAACTCTGTTTCTTCGCCTTTGTGCCATAACTACTCCAGTTTGCATTCGACTTCCCAAGTACTGTCACTGTTGGATGCAACATTTCTTCTTTCAGTGTCACATCATTTGCTTTATCCATTGCTATTGTTGCAGCCTGGTAGACTATATCATGAACTATGGAGCTGCAGAGAAGTATTGTATCAGTGGCTTCTTCCAGTGTGAGGCTCTTCGGTTCTTTTCGACCGGGACACTCCACAAGTACGGTTGACTCATCTGCAGAGAGCAAGAAACCATGTCTAAAGTTAGCAAAGTTGTAATAAAGTATCTATATAGCAGACCATAGTAAAATCTCAGTGAGATGCCAGTATCGGATGAGAAAACGAGTAAATACCTGAAATTTCGTTTACAGTAGCCAAGGAATTGTGGTGATCCACAGAGGCCTGTTCTATGCTTCTCTCTGAGCTGTCATCCACTTCATTTAGGTTTCCCTCTGACTCTAGAACTTCACCATGAACCCCTAAACGAAGTGTTTCGGGTTCACAACTCTCCGGTTCTATTTCTGAGGCTGTCTTGGTGGATGAACCGTGATGAGGAGTTTCGATTCCATCTTTTTCTTGTAGCCCAGAATGATCAGCGAAAGCACAGTCATCGGTGATAGGTGATGCTCCTAGTTCTGATGTGCTCCTTACAAGTGCCGGTAATTCATTTGTCTCTAATTTGCTCATCACGGGATTGGCTACGTCATTCCCATTTTCACAAAAACCATTGCCAATTACATTCGGAATATGCTCTGCCATGGCGCCAACTGTATTGGTTGAAATACCAATTGATCCAAGGTTTTCATCGGAATCAGCATTCATCACATTGGTTTCTCTGCGTCCCGAATCTTGTAGTTCAGGGTGAGATTCTTGATGAGTCTCATCGTGGGTACATGCCATTTGAGAAGCACATGCTTCAAAACTGTCCTCTGGCATGACATTTAGAGCCTGGCAGACATGGCTTGATACGCCAGATGAAGATGACATGCTGCTTAGAGTCAGGGACTTGGTGTTAGTATCATACTTATAGGTCTCCATGTCAAATGTACTCCCGCTTTGTTGTCGTGCATGGCTTGACATACCAGATGAAGATGACATGCTGCTAAGGGACTTGGAGTTGGTGTCATACCTATGAGTGTCCATGTCAAGTGTACTCC
Source organism: Biscutella laevigata subsp. laevigata (assembly GCA_900406315.1). Taxonomy (NCBI): domain Eukaryota; kingdom Viridiplantae; phylum Streptophyta; class Magnoliopsida; order Brassicales; family Brassicaceae; genus Biscutella; species Biscutella laevigata. Next base: position 4,811 of record OVAU01000233.1, on the reverse strand, counting down.
TACTACGTTGTCGTTCATGGCTACCATTTCTTATGGAGGAACCATAATCACAAGATGAAGATGCAGAAGCAGTTTCTGTGGAGCTTCCAAGACTAATACTTTTAGATATTGAATAAGAGAAGCCCTCGTATGATCTGGTAAAACTACTGGAGTTATTAGCTTGAATAATGGGTGACTTCATACTGACCGATCTCTTTATAAGCAAAGGCACGTCCCTACCTTCTGAAGAACCAATCTTCACATCATGGTGCTTATCAGAAAGCTGAGTTTGAGTATCTTTAATGCCCGTACTTAATAGAACACAATTTTCATCCTGGTGATCGAGCGTCTCTACATCTTGGTCTTTCGAATCTTTGGAAACAGAGCTCTCATGCAGATGATTTTGTTCTCGCACGTAGGAGATATCACACTTCTCAATGTTATCTCGTGTCTCCACGATTTCCGCTTCAACCGTAACAGCAGGCAGCGATTCTAGCACATTTGTCGCAGGAATTTTTTCAACAAATGACTTATTTTCATCAAAAAGTTCCTCAGACTGCTTCGGGGAATTTTCACTCAGAGCTCTTATTATTCCAGGGAAATCTGTTTCCACGAATTTGTGTTCCTCCCTGCAATCTGGACAAATATTTATCTCGCTTCTAGTTGCTTCAGTGGCACGATAGTGGGAGCCACATCTACCACAAACCTCCATTGTTTCAAGAGCGACCCCTTCTAAAAAGTCATTGCCTACATGAAGACTATCATGAGTCAAACTATTTTCAACATCCAAAACATGGTGGTTGACCTCCTCACTCACGCTAGAATCGCATTCAACGGCATAACCTTGATCCACAACACCAAGCTGATCACTGAAAGAACTCTCCTGAGTTTCATGTATACTACCTTCATTCAATGAATCTACCATGCCAAAGGCAGCAGTTTCTCCAAGTTTATCAGGATAAGCTAATTTTTCAACTTCAGACTGGAAAACAGGGATTGGATCACTCCCTTTAGTATCAGGCATGAACCCTGTAACTTGGACAGGACTTGAATTGCTCCCCACTGTTGCAGAAGAATGTCTGAACATAATGTGATGGTAAGACGAACTGCCTTTCCCAGAGTAGATGCCCGTGCTAGGAAGGCTAGAAGCAAGAGGCCTAAACATGCTATGGTGGCTTTTAGGATGATCCTGCATGAAAAATGTAGGTCATAACAAATTTTTAATATCTCTGCCGGATCAGCGACTGAAGTAAAATGTAAGGTATCTGTAATCTAAGCAGAAGAGAATTTAGAATCTAAGGATGTAACAGAAAACAAATGGGAGCTTAGAGACAAGCTGTAGATTTGACAGACTGACAACAATGTTTTATAATTCTCATAGAATGTTTCTGATATGTTAGAAAACTAAGTAACGAGTGCAAACAACTTGATGCAGGCAGAGAAAACATGAACTTTTAAGAAGGTAACGAAAAATCATAGATTCGTGGATGGAAAAAAGAGAGCTAAATGTGATATGCTTAGTATGTACCATTTGACGAAGAGCAGACTCAAACGGCCTTCTTGGTGCTGAATTAGGTGACTGTAATTTGGACGATCTCGAAGTTCTACTATTTGGAGATAGGCTAGCTCTCTTTGAAACTGCACGTTCTGTACCACGTATGGGAATAGACTGTAAAGAAGAAAGATCATCATCTCCAGATGATGCTACAGAGCCTTTGCTATGAGAACTAACTCGGTCACGCTCATGACTGCGAGATGAACTGACACTTCTGGAAGCACTAGGAGAAACAGATTGTCTGCTGCGTGTTGAGGCAGCGTCCCTACCATTCCTGGATGCTGGTGAAGAACCTCTTACATAGGATGCCGGTCGATCACCCAAAGAAGTACGGAGATTTGGTGGCGCATCCAAGGAGAAACCAGGAATGTTTGCCTGCCACACTTTTATTTTGGGTGAAGCAGAGTTGCCTCGACTGGAACTGACAGGAGAAGTCCCCCTGACAGCTGGTGATGCCATGGTAGTTGACCCAGTGCTCATCCTTCGTGAGGTTGGGGTCGGAGATCTTGATACAGGTCCTGAGGGTTTCCCTGGAGTAGGAGAAACTCTCCTAACTGGGGTAGCTGATCTTCGACCAGACGCTGGACTAGGATGACGTGCTGAAGATGGCCTTCCCCTTATCTGATGCATACTGTCGGCTCGAGGTGATGTACTCAAGCGATTTGGACTTGCGCTGCCTTTACTACTACGGCGGCTCTTCTCCATCTACACACATAAATATATGCATACTTAGTATAACGAATTAGGAAGTGCAGAAAGATCTTATTCTAGATCAACAGTGTTATACATCGAATAACATTCAATTTAGTAGAGATGGATACCGTGGAAGATCTAGATAACGAAATATGAGCCTTCGGCCTCCCTCTTCTCTCAACACTAGCTTTTGGCGGTTCATCATCCAATGAAGGAAAAAGCGGTGTGTCTGGAGGTGTTAGCAACCTATCAATGATTATGCAGCAAGCTTTGTAAGACAACGAGTAGAAACAATAGGGAAAATCTATGCAAAACACAAAGTTCTACAGTAATGTTGAAAAAAGAAAAACATTAATGCCAACAACAAGTTCATGTAATCACAATCTGGAGAACCAAATGTCTTTGAGTATTACTAAAAGTAAGGAAGATAGATATCCAATTTAAGTTCAACCTCAGATTGGGCACAAAGGTAATATATGGATTTGTTGTAACACTAAACTAGAAAGAAAATAAGAAACGATCAAAGTTAGATATGAAAGCTACCAATCATAGTCATTCTTATCTCCTTCTCCACTCAGCAATCTACTACTCTCTCCCTGTACAGGAATGGTGAACTCGGAAAAGTGCTTCAATTTTGTAGCTGAAGATATAAATGTTCAAATAAGAATAAAAGAAATAATGAACATGGTGAGACAGATAACAAAAGCGATATAAGCCCAGACATCAAAGAAAAATTATCTTGGTTAGCAACCAGAAAAAAAAGCTTACAAAATGCATCTTCAAGATCATCAGATGACTGAAGCAAGAAACTATCTCTTTCTTTGTCTTGCATTTCACTAAACAATGCAAGATCTTCGTCTTTATCTCTGAATAGTGTCCCATATTCAACGCTGTGTCCTCGTCTGTGTTTCTTCCCAGGAAGTTCCCTGCTAGGGGAACATCGCAATGCCGGGGAAGCAGGCATCTCTACTGTCCTAACCACGTCCTCAAAAAAAAAAAACACTAGCCCGGTAAGGCCACAATTCACTTCTGGCCAATAGGGACGTCTTCTGTGATCACATATGATACAAACACATATCCTTCAAGTTCAACGGTCTTTAATTGAACCACCTGAAAGGAAGCAATATTCAACTAAGGGATAATGATGGGATCAGTTTCTGAAGACAAAGTCAAATCTTAACACAAACCCAGCAGCATGACCAAAAGACCCTAATTTTTTCCCAATTTAACTACAATCCCGTCACATAGTTAGATAGTTCTAGAATAGAAACCCTAGCTCCAATCCTTAATAACTTGCTCTAACTGCAATTGGAGCTCCCCAAAAATTCTACCATTTTGCAAAAGCTTGAAACTCACCAAAAATTAAACAGAAGCCTCTTCAGAGAAAAGAAAGATCTCGGCCTTAAGGATCAAACCAAGGTCCTCAAAGGCCGATATTAGAGGACAAGGGTATAAGCTAATTCCGTACAGATCAAAAGAGCAAAGAACCGAGTGAGATCGATTCCATTCCCCGACGGAATTTTCTCGCGCACTTTCCCCTCTCTTTCTCTCCTCAGTGAAAGAGAGTAAAGAAAATGTTAAATTCCTATAGCATTTACTTTGCTTCCTCTGAACGAACTATCAAATCTTCGATTCCTTGCCTTCTCTTTGTTTCTGTGAACTGTCAGATTTGCTTCTTTCCACCGCTACAAAGCTGCTTCTATCTCTCTTTTCTTCTCTCCTTGTCTCTCTCTCTCTCTCTTCTAATTTATCAGACTTCACTTTTCTCGAGCTTGGGGGGCTTTTGTGTTTATGTGATCGTAATTATTTCTGGAAACCGTGACCGAAGAAGCTCTCTGATGCAGGCGAAAGAACTCATTCTGATAACTCTTCTTTTTTCCTTTTTTCACAACATTTACCGCAGAACCCCCCAAACTTGGTAAATTTCCTAAACCGTACATAAACTACAAAATGACTCAAAATAACCCAACTGTTTTTAATGAGTGAGTATTCAAATTATCAAGACTTATTTTAATATTAGATTCGGATTCTCTTAAACCATGAAGTTCATGGACCATGAAACGTTTCAAAACCATAACTAGTCATTATGTAACTTTCAACAATATTTGCATCAATTTTGACTATGTTATTATAAGAGAACGTATTATAATATAGCAAAATAGCCATTCTAGGAATCATATGTGACGAAGTCATTACCTATATATGATTATGAGCATTTTTTATTTATTTAAAATTGGATTTATTTTAATCTCAAACAAGTGAGGGGTTTTTTGGATATTTTAAACTTTAGGGGTCTTCGAAACATATTGCAAGAATAGAGTGTCTTTTGTGGGAATTTGTTCAGGTGAGTTAATTTTTTGTCCGGATGTTTTTTTTATGTTCCACGTATAGTAGAAAAAACTGACTTCAATTAATAAGGTCAAGATTCACTAATACGCAATTATGAATCTTATCTCTTTTATCATTGGTCTAATAATGGCGGCATTTATAACTAATTAAATAATTAAAATTATATTTAGTTGTACTATTACTGGAGTTACCCGCGTAAGAGCATCTCCAATGTATCACTCCATTTTTTACTCCA
>OVAU01000232.1:0-23972 GCA_900406315.1 Biscutella laevigata subsp. laevigata | reverse complement strand
GGCCGACTGGTTATCAGAGAATCCGGGTTAGGGTTCCACAAATGGCCCATAGCAAGTTGTCGAACTCCAATTTCAAGGACATTAAATTGAAAAACCGACTTGAAATTTATTCATTTGAATAATTCAAGTTTGTAATTATGTTGTCTGCTTCTTCCATGTTTGTAGTAATCTGCTTAAAGTTACGAGATCAATGTTTCAAATACAAAAAAAAAGGTGAGGATAGATTTCAATATTATATATAAGCATGATGATTGTTTACTTGTCCGCTCATTTTTTTTTTGAATTCAAATAATTACAAGTTCAAAAAGATTGAATATAACGAAAAAAGAAAAGTTAGAATTAACGACTACAATTTTATTATTTGCCACTGATTGACTTCGAGATATAGTTGTTATCTCTTCTATAGAACAAATTATTTCACCCTCCACTTACCCATTATTTGTCACAATATAACATATCTAAAGAACATGAAATCAGACAGACCATTTATTATACTTGTTCATAAATAATTTTTAATTAAGTTTCATTAGATATAATTTTCCAAAACCAAACAGTCAGAAACTTTCAAAATTTTAAATCAAACTAAACTGAATAAAATATCTCTATTATATTCTATATAGAGTGTGTTGAAATAATGGAAGAATTAGCCTCATAATTCGGATTTAATATTAGTTTATTTGTTGGTCAATTAGCCTATTATTATTGTTTTCTGTTTTGTAGTGTGTAGATTGACCAAGTTGTTAATATTTTTGTCAGTAAATGGCACTCCCCACTAGATCAATAATTTCAAAAAAATTCCCGCATTCGTTTAATTTAATTGTACAAATATAGTAGTATTAAATTAAAATTTACATGCACAATATTGACAAAAAAAAAAAAAATTTACATGCACAATAATTAAATTCTACTAGTAGTATATAAGAAAAAGGCACAAGTCGTAACAATGATTACAATCTAAATAAATTTTGTAATGAAAGAGAGCCTGAGACATGCACGCCGAAACAAGCATTCCTCTTCTGACTTCGTCCACAACTTTCTTTGGTTTGTTTTTGTTTTAATATTTAGATGTTGAATCATTTATTAACAAATAATATTGGTCGTAAAAGCATTCGCGTAGTTATAAGATTCAAACTTAAAATAGATGCATTTATGGTTGGGTTGGTTATTCTATACTAGTACTATCTTCTAGTTCTAGGGCACAGCACTTCTTTTCTCGAATTAATACCCAGTAATTAATCCTCCCTCTCTCTGTGTCTGCAGGGTATTTAATTTGTTTATAGAGTGGTTTGTAACTTCCAAGTTTGAAAGTCAATACTTTAATCATGATGATGTCATCAAAGCTACATGCGGGATGTGAGAACCCATAATATAATTAAAGTTAGGTTAATAGGTCAGAACTTCGAATCCCCGTGAGAGTATTTGCTCCTTTCATTTATGAGAGTTTGAGTTAGTGGACTAAATAGCTAAACAAAGAGTTAAGGGTTGTTAAGATGACTTCGAGGGTTTGATCGAAAGCAGCATAAGCCAATTATTTAGCGTGTCTTGATCACCTAAGACTTGTAGATTGTTTTCTCTCGAGTGACGAGGTTATCCGACAAGTAACAATAAGCATGATCCAAAAGACAACTTCTGAACTTCGGATGAGACATTTGAGTCTTGTTTAACTCTGACAAGTTCTCGTGGCGTTAAAAAACCCTGTGATGAATTAACTCGAACCCGAAAGCAAGCTAAGTCTAGAGTGAACAACACTACTCCGGAAACCTTGTCAAGTAAAGTGTAGAACACAATAGAAAAGTCCAAAAAACGAAACCGATAACAACATAAACAGATTCATAACAACAACTTTAAACCAAAACAAGCTTAGTGTAATTAGTCTAACCAAATGACTGTACCATAACAACCTCTTCAAACAAACTTCATCTCCAAATCACATAGAAATCATTGTGACGAGCAAAGATAGAAATTGACTCACGACAAGTATTGAAGAAGACTAAATCGGACATGCAAGAGGTGTAAAGCCATTTATAGATCTGTCTGTAGGCGCTTGGAAGAACTCTCGAAGAGCATCCTTGATGGTCGGTTTGAATACATCGGTTGAAGAAAGGAGATGGACCCCACCCAGGCCACCGTCGCCGGAGAATAGAAACCAGCCGGAAAAGATCTTGATCGGTCAGATCTGAAGGAGAAGACTCTTGCCTGAGAGATGACAAAAACTAAAAAGGATCCTTAGATCCGATGAACAGAACAAGAAACAAGGTGCTCTCCTGCTCGCAAAGGATGAAGACGTCCAAAGACAAAGCTCGACGGAGGAGCTAACCCTTTCTGAAATCGTCACACACCAGAACCAAAAACACAATGAAAAGAAGACAAGACGAAGCACAAGCGAAGGCGACCGGTAGCCGAACTAGAGGAGAGAAGTCGGCCGCCGGTCGAGAGTTGATGAAGCAACGACGGCAATAGAACGATCGATGAGATAGAACAAAGAAACTTAGGGTTTTTTGTTTTTGGTTACTTTTATAAAATTTCTTCAAGTGACATGCTTTCAAATTAAAATTATTTTTAAGACAATATGTTGTTAGAGAGTATCTTTTCAAGTATGAGGGATATAGAGCCAACTATAATTAGTTGTTATTTAGAAGTTTTTTCTAAATTATGCTTGAAAGATATAATGTTACTACTAATTAAAACTTATATTTGAACAAAAGAATTATAACTAAATTTTAAATAGTGACCAACAAAAAAAATGAAAAAGATGATGAATATAAATTTCAATATAATCTTGCCTCGTTATAAAAACCATAACTTTGTTTTAAAGCATATGCAACGGTAAAGTATAAAGTTAAGAATTCTTAAGCAAATAAATTAATAAAATAATAGTTAATCAATATTTTATTAATTTTATTTGCTTAAGAAACGGTTTCAGAGTTGCTTTATGAAGATACGTTTAGGCACGTTTCTTCAGTTCCCTTAATATTTTTTTTTATTGTTTAAGAAACTCTAAGAATCTATGCGTTGGACTCGCTCTTAGAGCTCAAACCCTTATATTTATTAGTTCAAAAACCTTTTTATTGTATAATCACTAAAAATAATATATTAATGTGTTATCACTACATAGTTCTTAAACATATTCAAAATAAGGTTTTACTCACTTCGTTCCTCAATATATGAAGTCGAAGCATTTTATTTTGTTTCATTTTAAGTAATGTTTTCGATTTTCAATGCAAAAATTTTAAGCTAAAAACATTAATATTATGCAGTATGATTTTTGATTGGTTAAAATATATGAAGTTAATGGTGTTTTTATGAAAAAGAGATAAACTAAATGATGTTTTTGTGTTTTATTAATCAACGTGAAAAATCTTTAAACATCAAATATTGAGTAACAGATGGAGTATTTGTTAGGATAATTCTAACATATATCATCAATGTATTGTTAAATAAAATAGTTATTTACTCATTAACAAATATTTGAATTGCTTTTATTTTTTGCTAATTTTTTTTACTAATTAATTAAATAAAATAAGAAATATTCGATATCTAATTATATTATAATATATTGTGTATTATTAAAATTATTCTACTTGATTTATTATTTTATTTGAATTAGATTATAAACATTGAGATTACGTACAAGCGTTATAAAAACTAATCAATTATATTAATTTTAATAATAATATCATCTAACTACCTAATTATTTGGGGTAAATATAATTGAATATTTTGGTATAATTCATAGCTTTTGTTTGGAGTATTTTGATGCCAGAGGAGACCAATCCAGCAAGAAACCATGTGATCAATGGCTTATACAAATAAATATTAGAAAACAAAAAGGATAAGGATATGGTTTCATATATTAATCTCAAATTCTGTCCTCTCTTATCTATATATGGTTTGATCGATAAGGACACATTGCTTCTTCGACATTTCTTTCACACGACCAAACATGTATACATCATGTGTTCATGTCCTCATCAAGATCGTGTTATATTCCTTTAACGTTGCTATGCTTGATGTAGTAATCACCTAGAATTCAAATTTTGGGACGTCGAATTAAAAAGGGAATTCAAAATATTAAAGTAACAAAAAGAAATAAGATTTCAAAATTGCCTTTTTCCTTAGTGAAACCGATACAAAATAGAAACATTGAGATCAACGCCGATTCGTAAACTCAATGTGGCGATACCCAAAATTATTCTGTTTCATTTTCAAGAAATTCATATAAATTTTGAAGATTTATAGTTTTTGTAACATTAATTATATTGAAATAAAAAAAAAAAATCAGGAAGTATTAACTTGAATAATTCTAAGAAACAAAATATAACTATTGCATTGTTACCATAAATAACGGTGTATCAATGCAATTGATATTTTTCTGGACCACGACATTGGTTTATTAGTTTAATACATATATTTTGGGAGTCGCAAGGTTAACGCCGAACAAGAATCTTCTTCATCCTTCTTCCAGTTTTTTTTTTTAGTTTTTCTTGAGCAACCAAATTTATTATATTAATCCTAATAAACAAATTGCCATTTATTGATAAATATCTAAACAAACAAAAATCAGTGATATCTAGATCTTAAATATTAATCAACCATCACTTCTTCCAAAAGATTCCATCAAAAGAAAACAAGCTCCATCATCAAGCCGTTGATATACAAAAAAACGAAACATGAGCTGCTTCTTCATCTATCTACAGATTGTTACAGTAGAAGTAAAGATTGAAACTTACTCTAATATGTTAAAGAAACCTCTGAAACAAGCTTCGATTCAGGGTTACATAGAAACTGGTGATATCAAAAAGGACCAATATAAAAAAACAATTTACATTTGTTTTCACAACATTTCAACTTTGACAAAATTTACCATCCATCTGATTCTGAACTGCTCTTACTGCAGCCACTCTTGCAGCCGTTGCAGCCTTGTTGGCTGCAGCCACAGCTCGGCTCACTTGTTCATCTACTCGTCTCCGATTCACTGCCTTCTTCGCTGTTTCTCTAGCTGCCTGCATTCCCAAGTTACAGTTTTATCCTCTTTTACTCATTGTTCAATCTCAACGAGTCAACTCGGGTTTAGAATCTACCTGAACAGCTCTACAAACTGGCTCGCTAGTATGAGGAAGAGAAGTTACAAGATTTCCTGAATCCCATTCACCGGATTTAGCATCACCGGTTCTGAAAGAATAAGCTCCATAGCCTTGCTTACGACCTTCGTGCCACGCTCCTTCATAGCAATGACCATTAGCAAAGTGATACACACCAAATCCATGGATTTTGTCTCCAAAATACTCCCCTGCATACTTATCTCCATTTCTGCAAATTTAGACCAGACAAAGATTGTGCTTTTAGATCAGATTGAATAATTAGTTATATCCTGAATATCAAACTGATAGAAGATTACCTGAAATGGTAAGATCCAAGTCCATGTTTGACACCAAATCTAGACTCTCCAACATAAGAGCTACCATCGGCACAAGACTGAACACCAAACCCATGACTCTGACCATTAAACCATTCACCAGCATAGCAATCACCAGTGTAGAATCTGTAAACTCCATAGCCATGTCTAAGACCTTGCCTATACTGACCTTTGTATCTACTTCCTCTAGCCCAGCTTTCAATCCCATAACCATCGTACTTCCCATCGATCCAATCACCTTCGTATCTTCCTTTCACGAAATAGTAGTAAACTCCACCTCCGTTGCATTTCCCTTTGTGAAATTCCCCTTCGTAGAAATCGCCATTGCTGTAGAGTTGAACTCCTTCCTTGACGAATTGCTTTACTCTTTGTGCGGTTATTATCTTCCCTGGCTTGGAATCGTCGCCGATGTACCATTTCACCGGTTTCGATTGGTTTCTCCTCTGAAATCCACAGTTTTTGGTGGTTTCCTCGCAGATTTGTTTGATTACGACAACGGTTTGGGTGAGAAGTGCGATGTTCTTGGATGCGAAGATCAGAGCGACGGCGACGAAGATAAGAGCTAGCAGGAGATTCTCCGATGTCAGAATCTCATCGGTTTGAGAGAAAACGACGAAGAAGAAGAAAGATGAGAGGCTGAGGAAGGAGAGAGAAACCATAGTGAAAGCTAGACCCGGATTAAGTCGGGTTAACCCGGTTCTCGGACTTGACCCGAACGGTTTAGGCGGTTTTCTCCTCTGTTTCTCCTCTTTTTCGCCAGCTTCCAGATCGTGTTTTTCGCTAAAATCACCTTCGGCGATTGAAACTAAGCTGTGAAATGACGTGCGAACCGTCGACGATGAACGGAGCAACGACGACTGTGTCCTCGTAAGCTTCGCCTGTCCTTCCATTTTCCCCCAAAATAATTGGAAACGGAAAAAAAAAACGTTAAGAAAGATTCTTCGAACAGGAAGGTCTTCTTTAATGAAAGATTCCGGTCACAACCACCGCAGTTCTCGATTTATCCGGCAACATCTCAGGCGGGTGTACATTAACCACGGTTTCATCACCGTAACTAGCATCAAGCAGGAGAGAGATCCTTAACTAGACAAAACTTCTTCTCTAGTGGTATTTTCTCTCTTCCTTGTATATTTTCCGGTGTACCAGAGAAATTTAACGACGAGAAGACAAAAACTAGAAGAAGCTTATTACACTTTGCCAATTAGAAAGAGAAAAAGATCAGACCAAGCTTGGGCTTATTTTAAAGGGGAAGAGAGAGGGAGAAGATGAAATGAGATTTAATATGGACTGTTGGATTACAAAAGTGAAGGAAGGAGAGCCGTTGGATGAGAAGGAAGAGAGGGTCACCGGTCAAGACGGGAATAGATTGGTCGATGGATCCAAACATGAACGGTTTTTTAGCATTACTGTTGCGAGCTGGCACGTGCCACTACTCAACACACTCACGCAGATAAAAATACTAATTAACTTTTGTTTTCCTTTTTTGGAACTATTAATAAGTCTTTTTCTATTTTTCTTTCTTTCTTTCTTTAATGATTTACAGAAAAATTGTCTGCTTTTCCAGCAGAGTAATTTCTATTCTGTAATATTAATTTCCATTTCGACATCAAAAAGAAATTTACAATTTTAGGTTTTAGATCAGAAGTAAAATTGGATTTTATATCAATTAATTTCTCTGAATTAAACATTCCTACGTGGCATTTACTATTTGTTTCAATTTTGCTTTGGTGTTATGACATACTACAAGCTAGCTCTCTCCTATGTATGCATGCAAAATGTGTATTCAAGATTCAAAAACATTTCGTTGAATACAATTTATTTTGGGTAAGAAATCTGGTTGGTGATCTGCCAGCAGGAAGGTTGAAATCGATTGATTACTATACAAGAAATTCATTTTTTTTTCTTTGTTCTTTCAAGTTTCAACAAAATATTAATGGCGAAGAAAATAAAAAAAAGATCAAAATCAAATTGTGAACAACCCCATTTTAACCAAACATATCGTTTGGTGTAGTCGACGTTATTATTTAGTATATATCTACTAACAAATATATTGAAAACATGTACATCTAAATTCTGGTATAGTGAGGTGAAATGATATCACAAATGCATAAGTTAACTACTTTATACACTGTCATATCTAAATTCTGGTATGGGTATGATGTTACATGTACTCTATATATTAGTTTAGTTGTTATGTAAATGTTCTTCTTAAAAACTATATAAAACCGATTATTAGCTAAGTAAACGATGCAAAGAAGGCAACGATGTTTCTCTTGTCAAAAATCACACAACAAAGGTATATATGTCATGATATTATTTCATTTGAGTAGCTAATGACAAATAGCTAACGACATAGGATTATAGATGGATTAAAACAGGATCTTATCATGATGTCTATTTCAAAGAGATCAAAAGTCAAACCTCTGACTCATTCACCTCCATTTAACTTTCGGCTTCGATAAGGATATTTAAAAGCATGACTAGGCATTATATAATTATAGTCAACATTCACGAGTCTTTATCCTTAGACCATAATTCTGAAAGGAAACTAATTTTCATGAAGTGGTAATCAATTTCAGGCTTCCATATAAAGTATTATGGTGGGTGACCAATTTTCTCTGCAAAATTTAAATGTTCAGTTTGAATCTTGTGGTGAGAGATTGAGCTTTTTCACAGTTCGTTACTTGTATAATAAATGTTTTAATGCAGAAAAATACGCAACGACGTAAGAAAATGCCTCCTCATCACTCACGCACGATAAAGTTTAAAATGAGAACATGAGTCGTAAAGGTAAAAAATAACATTGTAAATAGGATTCAGTCGTAATTAAATTTATCAATTGATATTTTGGATATTAGTTTTACTTCGGTTGAAATGCACAGTGTAATTAGACGACAGAATAAAATTTTAAAAATACAATCTGTTAATTAATAAATAAATGAAATATTGATCAATACAAACAATATCACAACATACATATAACTGATGCAATAATACTTGAGTTATTTTCCAATTTACGAACAAATCCATGTGAATCGATGGCAAAACCTTGTGACTGGATTGGTACCAGCTCTAGGGACGATGTACGCCTCATGACTGAACGAATTTTCATGACAAAGTTGCTTGCAAGGTTCCTTACATTTGTGTGGAGTCGCTTTTTTTGAGGCTTTCATGCATACTTTTGTAACACAATCGTTTATACATGCATTGGTCGTGTTCGAGTGAGTAACCTGTACCGAAATCATCATCGGTAGTAAAATCGCAATCATTAAAATACTGCAGGTTTTCATTTGAGCTGCCATATTCTGATAAGCCTGCAAATTTTAACGAGTGCAATTTCGTTTACTGTGGTTTTTGAAAAATAAGAATATGTTTGGGTGCTTTAAGGTGCTTTTTATAGTTAAATGATTTTGATAAGTTTTTAGATGGTGCTAACTATTTGGAGGTTAATATGTTTCTTGTTTTTTTTTTTTTAACTGGCTTAACAAAATAGATTGGTTTTTGGACATCGTCGTTTAGGCCGTCTTAAAACAAATAACTTTTTTGCTATGTATAACAATATCTAATTGTACTCGTTGAAAATCTTAGCTTAGCAAAATCTTAACTTTTTTTATATGTTATGAAAATCAATTTACCACGGCTGGAGAATTTGTGACTTGAATGATAACTTGCAATAACCAACATGATTACCTTATTTTAGTTATTTCTATGAAATATAAATGAAAACAACTCAGAACACTAATGTTACCATTACCGAAGAAATCATACAAATGCCATGGGGAAAATTAAAAGATTGGCTCGGCCACTCATTTATAAAACTCAAAAGCCAACTTTATTTCATGATCACCGAAACAACAGCCTGCACATCACCAAATAACCATGTGGTACATTGCGAAGAAGAAGTCGCGAATGGAGAGGAAGATATGAAGAAGATAAAGTGTGACTGTGTGAGCTCTCAATTTTAATTTGTAGACTATTTTTTATTTAACAAATAAACTTAATGCTCTAAAATACAAACTTTTACATTTTTACAAATTCTCTCGTGGGATATTATTCACTATATTAACATAATTTCTAAAAATACAATATTCTGTCGTTTTACAAATCTCTCAATTTATGTGGATTAATTATTATCCACTAAATCAACATAGTTTACTAAAATACACAAATCTAACATTTTACAAAATCTCTCATTTTATATGGATTATTATCAACCAAACAAGAAAAATTTCTCAAAAAGAAGTTTTACAAAATCTCTTAATTTTTGTGAAATATTATTCACCAAATCAGTATTATTTTCCAAAATATAAAATATAATGTTTTCTAAAATCTCTCAATTTTTTGGACTATTTTACACCAAATTAACATAATTTATTAGAATATAAAATTCTAGCATCGTACAAAATTTCTCAATTCTTGTTAACTATTATCCATGGGATGAGTATAATTTCTCAAAATGCATTTTTGCAAATCTTTCCTTTTTTTTTTTTTTTTTGTCAACATGCAAATCTTACCTTAAAAAATATATTTATGTTAAAATCGTTTTGCCCCAAAACCGCAAGAAACAACCGAACCAAAATCCCTACATGTTGGAAAGAAACCTCAATCTATGAAGAAATTCGGTTCGGTTAGTTTACGGTTAACAAAATGAATCCGACCCGATTAAGTCAGTCCGGCCTTACCCGACCCGATTCGTTGACTAGTCACGCAAACTCAAAGCTTCAGTTATGTGTGTTTATTATCCCCTTTCTTTCTGAGTTTCTCTCTGAGTAGAATCGAGAAAGGTACTTAGCTAAATCAACTATTTCTCGTCTAGTAGTCTCCGTTTCTGTCAATTGGAATTGTTCACGATTTTGGCTGCGATTTGCCTATTTCTTCTGATAATTTGGGATGTAATTCATTTTTTTGTTGTCATTGCTCAGTGTTATGTTCTGTGTTTCTCGTTTATGTTCTTCTTCCCAGAATTTAATTTTCTTTGGTGCTTTCTTAAGGAACAACTTGCTTCCCTACTCTATTCGTTCGAGATCTTAACAAGTTAATCGAAGCTTATTGCCCGCTTAGAATCTGCATACCAAAAATTGGAAATTTGTTCAATGATCCTCGCCATTGCGTTATTTTCCTGTTTGTGCCGTCTCACTGCTGCTTTCATACTTAGTTAACATATTTCTCTATTGATTTGGTTTATGTGTTGAGTATTTGCCATATAATTTGTATTTTGCCTTCAGAAGTCTGCTGTTTTCCTTCATATATTTCTGATTAAACATTGTATTGAATGCCAAGACTAGGGCTTTCTTGCTCCACATGAAAATCTAGCATACTTGCATTTCATTTGTGAAAAATACTAGAGTCCATCCGAGTTTCTATCTGATTCATAAGATATCGCTGGTGAAAACTCTAACATAGCTTGGTTCTTTCCAGTGACTGATACAAGGATGGGAAGTCAAGAGAATACAAAGCACCTCGAGGAATGCACCGTTTCCAAGTCAGTTTCTTACTTCATGTTTATCTCAATGAGGTTTGGTTGTTTGCTGATCACTAGAAAGAAAAAGGAAACTATTTCAGCGTTTGTTGCTTAAACTTATCTGATATCAATTATTGTGATCTAGGAACCAATCCATAGCTTTATCATTGAGTCATTAGTTACATGGCGAATCTTGATCATTTACCCACCGGCTTGTACCACCATGATTAACCTCGACATTTTGCATCCACATCAAACGTGTTTATCGAACATTTTATGGTATGTGGTAGTTTATTGTTGCTCCTGAAGTTAGATACATCATGAAGTGTGAAAGTTTCAAACTTTCTGGTGCAGTGCACTAGGAACATGGGTATTTACAGTTCTAGGCGCATTGGTTATGTAGCCACTCTTGCTCATTTTCACTAGTTCATACTTTCATGCTTAACCATGGCATTGCTTTGATTTGCAAGTAGAAGTAACTGTATCGTTCAACATTGGTATCGAGTATGTTCTGGTATATAACAATTTGGTAATTATTCTTAAAGTTGAAACAACCTGAAGTGTTAAAAGTTCCGTTTTTTTTTTGGAGCAGTGCATTAGGGACATGGGTATTCTCAGTCCTAGGAGCATTGGTTGCAATCCCGGTGGGCATCAAACGCAAATCTTTAGGTCCACTCGTGTTCTTCGGCACAACTGGAACGATGCTGGACATCATCATTGGTGTGAGCCAGTGCGAGAGAGAACACGCTGAACACCAAGCTAAGTTGCTCCAAGACTCTCAAAATGCAACAGCATCAGAACCTATCGCCACAACAAGCAACACAGAGACAGATTCCATTTCCTAATCTTTTTACACTTCATAAGACTCTGATGCCATCTACAAGTTCAAACTTGTCTCAAGACATGACTATTCCATGTGTTCTGAGGAACCAAGGAGAAATCGTTTTTATTTTGTAATACACAGCCGATTTCACATCTTGCCAAAAACAGTCGTCTTCTTGATAGTCGCTCATCTCCACAAAGAGTTGCAAGAGTGATTTTGTCTTTTGACACAGCCTACCGCTTAATCAGGATCATTAAGATTGTCATCAAATAACCTTCTAAATGTGTATTTTCTTAATGAGCTTTTAGAAAACAAAGATGCAAGCTTTTTTTATGACACAGCCTATGGCTTAATGAATATTCGTCTTGAGAAAACAAAAATGAAGTTGTTTATAATCCGCAACAAAACAAAAGAACCTAAGCCATCATGGAGTTTTGAAGTTTTGAAGAGATCAAGAGTAACGATCCAAGACTGTTTATGTGAATATAGGAGTCTTGTAAGCTGCGATTAATTTGACATTCAGAAAATCATGTTCAAACCAAAAGAAACAAACCAAATGTTCAACATCAAACCAAAGAAAAGCAAGAAAGAGAGGATAGTTTGTTAAAGCATGGGCGATCACATCAAACGACGGAGAACCAGCGAATATAAGCCGAGAAACAGAGTGAGATAAGTAAAAAGATAAAACCCAGCGCCACTGTTGCGTTTGTCTCTACTCGTGTTCTTGATTTAGTTCCATTTTTTGTGGAGCAGTGCATTAGGGACATGGGTATTCTCAGTCCTAGCTAGGAGCATTGGTTGCAATCCCTGTGGGCATCAAACGCAAGTCTTTAGGTCCACTCGTGTTCTTCGGCACAACCGGAACGATGCTGGACATCATCATTGCTGTGAGAGAGAACACGCTGAACACCAAGCCAAGTTGCTCCAAGACTCTCAAAATGCAACAGCATCAGAACTTATTGCCACAACAAGCAACACGGAGACAGAATCCATTTCCTAATCTTTTTTACACTTCATAAGACTCTGATGCCATCTACAAGTTAAACTTGTCTCAAGACGTGAATATTCCATGTATTCTTAGAAGGACTAAGGAGAAATCAATTTTTTTAAGATACACCCGATTTCACATCTTAATGATCTCCGCAAACAGTTGAAAGAGTGATTTTGTCTTTTGACACAGCCTACCGTTTAATCAGGATCATTAAGATTATCATCAAATAACCTGATTCTAACTCTGTATTTTCTTAACGAGCTTTGAGAAAACAAAAATGAAGTTTTCTATGGCACAGTCTATGGCTTAATGATTCATCCGTGTGTCTTGAGAAAACAAAGATGAAGTTTTTGATAATTCTGCAACAAAACAAAAGAACCTAAACCATCAAAACTGAATTTTAAGTCATGTGGAGTGTCATCTCCCACAACATTTTGAAACACACATATTCAATTAAAGATTTCACTGGCACTATGCAGCTTCCTTCAAGAGTTTAAAACGAGGCCTTTTCTTGAAGAGATCAAGATTCAAGAGTAACGATCTAAGACGTGAACATAGGAATCTTATACGCCGATATTAATTTGTCATTCAGAAATCATGTTCAAACCAAAAGAAACAAACCACATGTTCAACATCAAACCAAAGAAACAAAAAGAAAAGCTAGAAACAGAGGATAGTTTGTTATATCAACGACGACCACTCAAACGACGGAGAACCAGCGAATGTATGCTGAGAAACAGAGTGAGATAAGTAAACAGATGAAACCCACTGCCACTGTTGCGTTTGTCTCTACTCGTGTTCTTCGCATGCGCTCCAACACCACTGGAACACGAACTACTTTCACAATCACCAACACAAAAGCGATATGCGCGAGAGTGTTGAACTCCGATGCCCAAAATAGTGCTACGTGACGTCCGTTCTTCATCTCCAGGTCAAAACCAGCTTGGCTTCTGCAGTATCCTGTGAAAATGTCTAGCAAGGTTGCTATGGTGAAATCCTTGGTTAAGCCACGAAGTTCTCTCCGATTCTCACGACGCAGATCATCTCCATCCATTGCAAACCAAGATTGAAACGAAGAAGATTGAAGATAGAAACAAGAATCCTTCGAAAGGTTTTGGAGTTTGTTAAAGAGTGAAGGTGCCTTTTTAACTTGAGCATGGAGGATTTATCTAACATAACCATGATTAAATTTTAACCATGGACCATGGTTTGTTAATAACTGTACCGTAAGTAAGACATGTTTCAAAAGGCGAGCATTGATGAGTGATGAGTCTGACTGACTCTTGGTCACCGTACGCGGTTACAAATACTCGTTGGTTGCTAAACCGGAAACCGATACTTTGGTTAAAACATTACCATTTAGAGTAATAATAATCAATTCAAAACAAAACAGCATGCAGCATTACCGTGTACCAGACATTTCCATCTAGCCCGATTCCCAAGTCATCTTCAAAACTTTTCCTGAAATGGAAAACCTTCTCTGAAAACCCTTTCTTCACCTAACTTCCCATTCTTCTTGAGGATTATCCACGTTTTCTCCAAACCAAAATAATCAAAAGCTACTCTGTAACAAGCTAGGACAAGGAGAGAAGGGCTACGAGTATCATCAGAACCTGCAAGAAGACCTAAAGATGATGCATCAGTCAATCAAATACCAATCTCTCCCTTAATGGAAAGTAATTCTGAGGTTTATAGACTTACACGAATTTAATTTAGTCTTGCTAGCTAAACAATTATGAAGGATAATCCAATATCCCACATCCCTTCTTGCAAGAGTTCTTAAAGGAGATGCTTCAGATAGACCGACACACTAGAAGATCGCAAATTTATACTCCCATCAATTGGGTGGCGCAACATTAGAACAATATAGTTTGTAAAATCATCGGCGATACCATCAAACGAAGGCGAACCAGCTAAATGTATGCCAAGAAACAGAACTAGTAGAACAAAAGGAGTAATAATGAATTACTAATCACAACAGAACTAGTTTAACACCATAAAAAACGTGTTTTTTTATTATATTTTTGAATTTTGTTTAAAGAGCTATAACAAAATAAAAAGAAAATTAATAGCCAGGAACAAGACATCGACACAAATGTTCGTCAACAAAAATTATCACATTCACAACTATTAGGCTTTATAACTCCTTTACTTTTGTTAATAAAATTGGTAATGCATGTTTTGCTTCCATCTTCTCCGCATGGTCCATCAAATATATCCTTACGACTATATTCTTCAGCCTCCACTTCTATTGTTAAATTTAGAAACATTTCAACAATACTTTATAATTAGCAAAACTTAAAATTTTATAAATAATGTACAAAAGAAGAAGAAGACGTATTACCTTTAACATGATTAAAAATGAAAGACATTACAAGAACACAAGATATTAAAACTAAATCAAAAGATCTCATGATTTTTTTTTCTGTCTAATTTAAAACTAGTTTTCTCTCTTTTATTTTCTAGTACTGGTAGTGATGAGACAGATTCTATGTGCATCTTTTTATACACACATATTCATCGGTTTTGAAGTCTAATTTAGAAAGTAAAATACACTTTTTTGTTGTCACCTTAGAAAGTAAAATACACATTTAAAGACCAAATCTACACTAATTTAAATCATCCTTTTTGAAAAATATAAAACGGTATCTTTTGGTCAAATCATATTTATGAGAGGAGAGTATCAAGTGTAAAAGTCGACTGGTTCGTTATTTGGGTTGTTAGGCGTAAGTTAGTATTTGAGCTTAGTGTAATTTAGTGCTTATTAGGTGTATGGCTCAAGTTAGTGACACGAGAATACTTAAAGCCTTCTCTGTACAGTTTGTTTTTTCTATCTTGAATAATACGAATCTTCTTCTTCTCTCTAGCTTCTCTGAACTTCATCTTCTCAGATTCATGATAATGAAGTTCTTGATATGGTATCAGAGCGTAATCACGATCTATTGGTGATTGCTGCTTCTCAAGAGTTTCTGGATTCTTCGTAGTTTCAAGTCTTCTTCCGCTCGCACCTTTCTCAATCGTTCGCAGTCGATCGATTTCTTCGTCTTGGATCTTCAAATTGATCCTCTCTCTCTTTTCTTTTACTTTATATTCTTTGATTCTTTAGATCTAATCAGCTCAATCTAGCTATCTTTTCAGTTTAATCAATGTCGAACGGTACTGCCCCGCTAGAGAATGGATCTGCTCCGATGGTAAATGGATCGGCAGCAATGGCTTCTTCTGACCACTACGATAATCCTTACTTCCTACATAGTGCTGATCATGCTGGGCTCCAACTAGTCACAGATCGTCTGACTTCTGGTGCAGACTTCAATTCTTGGAAAAGGTCAGTGAGAATGGCTCTCAACGTTAGAAACAAATTAGGTTTTGTAGATAGAACGATTCAGAAACCTGCTATTGGTCACAAGGATTCTGGTTCTTGGAGTCGCTGTAATGATATTGTCACAACCTGGCTCATGAATTCTGTGTCAAAGTCTATAGGACAAAGTCTCCTTTATATGTCTACTGCAGAGAGCATCTGGAACAATCTTATGAGCCGTTTCAAACAGGATGATGCACCGCGTGTCTTTGAAATAGAACAAAGATTGAGTTCATTACAGCAAGGTTCTATGGATGTGAGTCAATATTACACGGAATTGATCACCTTATGGGAGGAATATCGGAACTATGTGGAAATTCCTGTCTGTTCTTGTGGAAAATGTGAATGCAATGCAGCAGAACTCTGGGAAAAACTTCAACACAGAAGCAGAGTTACAAAATTCTTGATGGGACTGAATGAGAAGTATGAGCAGACTAGACGACATATTCTCATGCTCAAACCGATCCCGAAGATAGAAGAAGCCTACAACATTGTTCAACAAGATGAACGTCAACGAGTGGTGAAGCCGATGGCTAAGTTTGATAATGTTGCATTCCAGGCTTCAGATTCGTTCCTTCCTGACTCCAATCGAGTAGAATATGTTGCTGCTTACAGTACATACAGACCAAGAAACAACAACAATCGTCCTCTCTGTACTTTTTGTGGCTTATACGGCCATGTGGTACAAAAATGTTACAAAGTCCATGGGTATCCTCCTGGCTTTAAGCATAACAACAAAGCTTCTGGACCTTCTCCTGCTTCTTTGTCGTCTCCTGCCTTTGCTCCTCGTGGCTCGACCTTTGTCAATTTCAGACCAAATCCGGGAACTGCTTACAATCAAACTCAATCAAAGTCAGTGGCCAACATTATCTCTCAACATGAAGATCAAGTCAATCTTCAACAACTGTCCTCATCTCAAATCCAGTCTATAATTCAGCAGCTCAACGCTCAGAACCAGTTTTCAGAGACTGCTCCCACTCCTCGTGCTACAATCACTGAAAATGGGGTCATGGCGTGCCAAGCCTCATCTGGTAATCCTAAAACTTTGTTTAGTTCTTCGCATTACATTGACAGTCAGTCCCACTATGAGCATCATGCTCTCTCATCCTTAGCGTCTTCTCTTCCGAATGGGGCTTGGATTATAGATAGTGGGGCCACGAGTCATGTGTGCTCAGATCTAACAAAGTTTAAGGAAGTCTTTCTTACTTCTGATATTCATGTTTCTCTTCCTAATGGCACTAAACTTGCTATTTCTCATGTAGGAACTGTCCAAGTCACGGACTCTTTGGTCCTTTATAATGTCCTTTTTGTGCCTTCTTTCAAATTTAATCTCATCAGTATCAGTAGTTTATCTAGAGACAATAACTGTTCTGCTCACTTTGTTTCAAACATTTGTTATCTCCAGGAGTATTCTCAGCAACGGACGATTGGGAAGGGTGAACTCCGGCACAATCTCTACATCCTACAGGATACCCCTTCTCATGTCTCGTTGTGTGCTAGTCTTACAGTGGATGGGAGTCTTTGGCATCGTCGTCTTGGACACCCCTCTGCTGTCAAACTTCAGGTTTTGTCTGAAGATCTTTCTCTCTCTAAGTCAAGTATAGGTTCTGATCAACACTGCTCTATATGTCCTTTAGCTAAGCAGAAACGGTTGTCTTTCCCTTTTAATAACAATTTGTCTCGAAATCCTTTTGATCTTGTTCACTTGGATGTTTGGGGGCCTTTCTCTATTGATTCAATTGATGGTTATAGATACTTTTTTACATTGGTTGATGACTATACTCGGTTCACTTGGATCTACTTAATGAAAAACAAGAGTGATGTTTCTTCCTTATTCGCATCCTTTTTTACTTATGTTAACACTCAATACTCTGCAAAAGTCAAGTCAATACGCAGTGATAATGCACCTGAGTTGGTCTTTGCTAAGCTCTCTCGAGATCACGGCATCTTTCACTATTTTTCCTGCGCCTACACGCCACAGCAGAACTCCGTCGTTGAAAGGAAGCACCAGCATCTTCTCAATGTGGCTCGTGCCTTACTTTTTCAATCGAATGTGCCTCTGGTCTATTGGACAGAATGTATTCTCACTGCTGTCTTTTTAGTAAACCGAACGCCTTCACCTCTCCTACAACAGAAGTCTCCTTTTGAATTACTTCTCAAAAAGAAACCGGAGTATAAGGCTCTCCGTTCTTTTGGGAGTCTTTGCTATGTGAGTACCTTGCAAAAAGATAGGACAAAGTTCTCCCCCAGAGCTACAAGATGCGTCTTCTTGGGCTATCCTCTTGGCTATAAAGGTTACAAGCTACTGGAACTCGACACTCACAACATTATCATCTCTAGGAATGTGGTCTTCCAGGAAGACGAGTATCCTTTCCAACATCCTTCTTCGGGTTTTCCAAATCTTTTTTCTCATATGATTTTACCCTCTGTTGAATCTTTGCCTGGTGAGTTCTTTCTACAGGATCAGGTTCTTCCTCCTTCATCATCTCTCGATGTCAATCCTGCACCTGCTAGTGCGGCTTCTGCTACAATGCCAATCGGTTCTACATCTCGAACGATGCCCTCACCTGCTACTGTCTCTGAGATACCTGCTGGTTCTACACCGATTGTCGTGGATCCACATGCCTCTTCTTCACAACCATCGCTGCTTCCTGTCATTCCCATGACCTCCGGGCCTTCCTCTAGTGTTCCTCGGGTGACACCAGTTACTCTTCCTGTTCCTGGTCGCTCTCGCCGCAGTCACAGGCCTCCTAATTACCTTTCTGACTATCATTGTGCATTGGCACACCTTAGTGAACATTCTCTTCCCGCTGGCTTTACAACACCTTATCCTATTCAGTCGTTCTTAACATATGACAAGCTTTCTTCTCAATATGCTCAGTTTTTGTTGTCTTATTCTGTAGATACAGAACCGAAGACATTTAAACAAGCAATATCCTCAACAGAATGGAAGGAGGCTATCAACGCTGAAATGAGTGCAATGGAGGAGAATGATACCTGGG
Source organism: Biscutella laevigata subsp. laevigata (assembly GCA_900406315.1). Lineage (NCBI taxonomy): Eukaryota > Viridiplantae > Streptophyta > Magnoliopsida > Brassicales > Brassicaceae > Biscutella > Biscutella laevigata. The sequence continues at coordinate 4,921 of OVAU01000232.1, read as the reverse complement.
AAATTGTTTCTCTCCCACCTGGTCAAAATGTAGTTGGCTGTAAGTGGGTATTTTCCCTCAAATATCTTGCTGATGGTACTTTAGATCGGCATAAAGCCCGGTTAGTAGCTAAGGGTTTCACACAACAGGAAGGGGTAGATTATACTGAAACCTTTTCTCCTGTTGCTAAACTAACTAGTGTTAAGTTATTATTGGCTTTAGCTGCTCAACAGGGTTGGGAATTGTCACAGATGGATGTCTCAAATGCGTTTCTCCATAGCTCCTTAGATGAGGACATCTACATGTGCTTACCACAAGGTTACACACCTGCTCCTAGTGTTATTCTGCCTTCAAATCCGGTCTGTAAGTTGAAAAAGTGTATATATGGCCTTAAACAAGCTTCTCGGCAATGGAATCAACTGTTTACCAATGTTCTGCTTGCTAATGGTTTTGTTCAATCTCAGTCAGACAATACTTTATTTGTTAAAGCTACAGAGACTAGTTACATTGCTCTCCTTGTGTATGTAGATGATATTGCTATTGCTAGTAACAATGCTGAGGATTTGACTGCTTTGAAATTGTTATTGGCCAGACATTTTAAGGTCAAAGATCTTGGTCCTTTAAGGTTCTTCCTAGGATTAGAAATAGCTAGATCTTCGAAAGGCATTTCTGTTTCTCAGCGTAAGTATGCTTTAGACTTGATTGAGAATGCAGGGTTGTTGGCTTGTAAGCCTAGCACTATTCCCATGGATCCTTATGTCAAATTAACATTGGAGACAGGTCAGCCACTTCCTTCTGCAACTCCTTATCGTGAACTCATAGGCAGATTACTATATTTAACTATTACTCGACCGGACATTACGTTTGCGGTTCATAAATTAAGCCAGTTTTTAAAAGCCCCTACGGATGCTCATCTACAGGCGGCTCATCGAGTCTTAAAATATTTGAAAAGCAATCCTGGGCAGGGGCTCTTCTACTCGGTTCATACTGACTTGTGTGTTAATGCATTTGCAGATGCAGATTGGGCTTCATGCTCTGACACACGCAGGTCTACAACTTGTTTTTCTGTTTATCTTGGTGACTCATTGCTCAGCTGGAAATCGAAGAAACAACCCACGGTTAGTAGGAGCAGTACTGAAGCCGAGTACAGGAGCTTATCAGATGCAACAAGGGAAATCATTTGGATACAACAACTTCTCTCAGACTTTCGCATACATATGGATCGGCCTGCGAAACTTTTCTGCGACAACAAATCTGCGATCTATCTCAGCACCAACCCGGCCTTTCATGAAAGGACGAAACATGTGGAGATAGACTGTCACACGGTGCGAGATCACATCAAAAGAGGGAAGCTGATCACGGTTCATGTTGAGAGTTCAAGCCAACTTGCAGATATATTGACAAAACCGCTCCATCCGAAGCCATTCCAATCTATTCTTCATCGGATGAGTCTCTCAAATCTATTCACTCCGCCGAGTTCCGTCAAATAGATTTGTGGGGGAGTATCAAGTGTAAAAGTCGACTGGTTCGTTATTTGGGTTGTTAGGCGTAAGTTAGTATTTGAGCTTAGTGTAATTTAGTGCTTATTAGGTGTATGGCTCAAGTTAGTGACACGAGAATACTTAAAGCCTTCTCTGTACAGTTTGTTTTTTCTATCTTGAATAATACGAATCTTCTTCTTCTCTCTAGCTTCTCTGAACTTCATCTTCTCAGATTCATGATAATGAAGTTCTTGATAGAGAGACTAAATCTCTGATTTCAATAATTTAAGGAAACGTTTTTCATTATATAATGCTATAATCTAAGTATCTGGACATTTGGTTCTGCATGTAGATCTCATATTAATTACTAATTAGATAACGATTTGGTTCATTTCAACTTAGAAATAAAAGTTCAGGGAAGAGCTAAACCAATAGCTTGACAATACTATAAATAGATGAGATAGTTACAAACTTTTATTTTTTATTATTTTTTTTTTTTTTTAACCAGGAGGTTCGGGCTACCATGAGCACCATGAGCACCATGAGCGTTGTCAATGGGTCAACGGGTCAACGGGTCACCGTACGTCCCCCCAGGGCCGTGGGGAAGCCGGGTGAATACCCACTCCCAAGGGAGAGGATCGAACCCGGGTGGGGGAGGACTTCGTCCAACCACTCCACCGCTCGGCCACCGTCACCTTGGTGTTACAAACTTTTATTTGATAAAAGACAGGTTTGATATAGCTACATCAGATGAAAATAATATGAAATGTATATTTATGTAAGAGCAGGGTTAAATTACAAATTTAGCGTCTGATGTTGAAGAAATTCGTTTTCCTCGAGAAGGAACATAATATTTTCCCTGACTGAACTGAAGTTCATTAATGCACATTTTCTTGCAAGAGTTTAAGCATTCGACACTAGTCTTATCTTTCACACATTGGTGAGGACAACGTTTGATACAGATATCTGATGTGTTCGCTTGAGATACTCGTGACATAAGTAATACCAAGAACAACATTGTTGTTTACCAAAAAAAAAAAGAAAGAACAACATTGTTATCATCATCATCATCATCATAGCACTGCATCTTGTATTCGAGACTTGTCCCACCATGATTTACGTATTCTGTTTTTATGAGTTTTAGATTTGATTTCGTGTTTATTGTTGTGATTTTGTGACAAGTTTGGTTTGATGAATGTATTGATTTTTGGGTGTGAATTATATAGTAGAAGAGACTAACTATATCAAGAGATTTGCCTTATTGTTCGGGATTTTTGTGTATTGTCTCTTTCTCTATCGGCCTCATCAAAATATTGGTGTCATATTCGAAGAAAATAAATTATTAATAAAATGGGCCTCATGAATTAATCAAACGGGCCGAGTGAGAATCAAAGTTTTTGCGAAGTAATAATAACTCTGGTGTTTCGTAAATGTTGTTGTTTTTTCGTGTGTTGCCATGTTGAATATGCAAGAGGAAACGTGTTTCTCAAGCATGGGTCTGAAGTAAGACTCGTGCCGCGTGACAGGGTTGGAGTCGCCTTTGTGTCGGATCCATGAATCGAGATGTTGCCTCTTTAAACTAAACTAAACATTTCATACAAACACACATGTTACTTTTTTTGGTCTTGGAAAATCTTCAAATAAATCGTGTGCATCTATGGATGTTGAAACATTCTTCTTAGTATTTTTTTTCTTTTTGCTACTAATACTTCTAACCTTATAAATATATAACATCAATAGGAATTTGTAATAATTGTAAGTCATGATTTTTAAAACAAAACTAATTGGTTAGTGTGTGTGATATCTACATGAAATTCACTTAATTTCCTGGTAGAATTGAATGGGCCAAGTGGGATGCCACAAAGAAACCAGAAGGGTCAGATATTAGTGCTGCTAGTAATGGTCATCACAATAGTACATCGGATTTTTTCATAGATCTGAGATTAATTTGTTCGAGATGTGAATGTGTACGTGTTCATCTTCATTGGCGAGTATCAAATAGGCCATCAAAAGCCATACCACCAAATTTCGCTGGTAAGTAGTTCCTTTTTAGGTGTAGCTTTTATTCCGTTGTCAAAGACAAGTTAATGTACTTGGTTTCACAAAGATGATATAGTACCAAATTACCAATTAGCATTTACTGAGACAGGTGGGAGACATTGAGTTACATGCACAACGGAAAGTGATGTTGATCAAATGTGGTTTGAACATTACCGGGAATTAAATATTCAGTTTACAGATCGGACTAATATTAGCTACGCACGTAACCACCGTCCACAACTTATTCTAAATCACATGAAAACGTCACATAATATTGTATACACATGCAGAATGTCATACGTCGGCAGAAACGAACAAAAAAACACTATAGTCATCTAATTATAAATTCTAATAAACGACGTGTGGTACTTCGGATTTCACAACACTTAAAACGATTCTTCGATTCGACATGATCTCCCTACTGATATTTGACTAATGACTACGCATGTAGATTGTATTATACTTTACGCCGAATCTAACAAGTTAATAACCAAAAGTTTTAATTATAATTTGAGATGGAACAGATTGGTAGATTCGGCCTGACATTACGTTAACGTAGGCTTATTTAGTAGCTACATATTTGGCCATTTGTCTTCTCCATAAGAACAAAGGAAACATGCGTTGCGTGAATACCTGAGCCTCTCTTGTGTGCATCCGTTCTTATTTTGTAAATACGTCAACAACATCCTTCATAATTTGCTTATATTAAACAGCAGACAAAATGATTACTCATTTTCTTACATCTTTTAATTTATTCCAAACTAACGACCCTCCTCACAATGATGACGGGTTAAAGACCATTAGTAATTCCCAAGAATATTTGTCATCAATAAAATCAACTACTATTATTTATTAAGTACCGATTCAGCCCTCATCATTACGTATTATTTTTCAGTTTTTTTTACCTCTTTTTATTCTCGTACTATTCTTCCATAAATCTAAAATTTTAAAACTGTAATTAGCTCAGAGAGAACCATGGTAGATTTTAGTCACGCGGTAAATCATAACACGGTAGATACGACGTTCGTCGTCGCACGCGTACAAAAGTTCGTTGCACGTGTGAACTCCTCTAGCTATGACACGTGGACCAACTCATAAGTTTGATGACGTGGAGATGATCTTGACAGGCGAACATTTTGTCTACATATGGCACCGTCATTGTTCGTAAACCGACGACATTTTTGGATGGGCTTTGATAGCCCAATAGCATTAACTTGGGTCCCACTAAATTTGCCAACTCAGCTATATTTGGTCCAACTGTAAAAGGAGCTGTTTGTCTTCTTCGCCTCCCTGTTAAATTGATAACGACCGTTAATCCGTCATTTAATCTTTTTATTTATTTATTTTCTAACAACGTTGCATAATTCATAGCCATGGATCTTTTAAGAAAAAATTGCACTATGAAGCTGTTTTGAAACTTA
>OVAU01000231.1:729-23983 GCA_900406315.1 Biscutella laevigata subsp. laevigata | reverse complement strand
AGACTCAAAATGATTCTGGTGTTGACATGTCAGCAAAAATGTTTCTCTATTAATATATAGGGGATTTTAAACGTGATGCTACTTCAAATATAGAAAAGGAAAGCTTGACCCGTGAGTCCCNATTACAATTGAACCCGTGCATGACACGGGTACTAACCTAGTAGTATTTTAAACGTGATGCTACTTCAAATATAGAAAAGGAAAGCTTGACCCGTGAGTCCGTGACATCCACAAGACTCAAGAGTACCATAAGATTTTTTTTTTTTTTTTTTAACGAGTACCATAAAACTCAAGAGGACCATAAGATAGAAACCAAAATCAGTACTCAAAAAAACATATGCACATGGTAGTAGTATCCACTGACAAGTCCAAGTACTGATAATACGACAGTAAGTTTTTTGTTTTCTTTTCTTTTACAACATTGTACAAGTCTAGATTGATTTTCCTGAAACTCTGAAAAGATTGAGTATATTATTGAGAGTTAAGACGTCCATTTGTTTTCTTTTTCTAATCGCGTAAATCATGATAGTGTGTTAACATTTCAAAGGCGTCTAAAATTTTTCATTACAACGGAGAGTTTACATGTTGCTAATAGGGGTTTGATTGAGTTTGATTCGGGTCTAACGGTTCGATTTGGTTTCGGGTAATTAAAAGGGNTGAAAAGATTGAGTATATTATTGAGAGTTAAGACGTCCATTTTTTTCTTTATCTAATCGCGTAAATCATGATAGTGTTTTAACATTTCAAAGGCGTCTAAAATTTTTCATTACAACGGAGAGTTTACATGTTGCTAATAGGGGTTTGATTGAGTTTGGTTCGGGTCTAACGGTTTGATTTGGTTTCGGGTAATTAAAAGGGTTACTGATTCATGATTAAATTTTTGGTTTGGTTCGGATGTCGAGTATTTCGAGTAATAAAATATTTATCAAATTGACCGAATCTTTAGTTCTACAAGATGATTCAAATTATTTCAGAATATTCTGATTAAATATTTTTTGTTAGTTCGGATAATTTTGATTAATTCAGGTATTTTTGGTTAATTTGATTTATTTTTTCAAAAGTTTATTGTAAATTTAGTTTATTTTCAATTTAATTTCAAAATTTTATAAAAATAAAATTTGATAACATGATCAATTCGGTTCACCGAATAAATCGGTTATAACTATCTAAGAACATCTCTAACGCTAGATACTTCATAAATGGTTCTTACAATTAAAATAATGGTTATTTAATCTAAAACTAGAGTTAAGATACTTCTAAATGTTAATTAAAAAGAAGGGATCCAATGCAAAAATATCTTACAGAGTTTCTTACTCTTCTTCTTCACCTTTTTTTGCTTTTCTTCTTTACCTTCTTTTGTTCCTTGTTCTTCTTCTTCTCCTTCTTTTCAACTGCAATCCACCAAATAAAATTAGAATTGAATTGCAACCAACTAAACCTAGACAATCCTAAAGAAGACAATCCTAAAACAGTTTCACAAATTGTGTTTGAATTCTCAAATGGTTGGACTAATCTAATCCTAAATCCAGACAATCATGAAGAGAATTAGTCAATATGTTTGAATTCTCAAATCATCAGAGGAAGAGAATAAGTCAAAGATGAAAACTATTAACAAGAAAGATTGAATTCATTAATCTAACATATTCCAGATTCTCCTTTGAGATTTTTCACTATTTATTCTTAGCAAAACTCATATTATCCTATTTTTCATCTAGTCGCTGCATCACTACACTAACATCAATAAAGGGAAATCATTCAACAATCCATAATTTAAGAACATTCTCACTCGATTACACGATTCACCCAAATCATCTACATTCACGAATTGTCGAGTAATGGAATTGTCGAATACTAACGATTGCCAAGTTTGATTTGATTTCAAAATTTCAAAAGATTTTTAAGAGAACGTTGTTTTGTTGATATTACTACCAATATTTAATACTCGGTTATTCATAGTATTATTATGCCTATTCTATTATTGTGGACTCTAAATTTGTGTATGTATTTTTCTTTTGATTGGTTCTTTATTTCAATCTGAAATTATACCTGAAAACAAAAAAAATTCATGTGCGGTCCAATATTGCATTTGTTGTCAACATCAAGTACGTACTATTCTACTTTAATATTACTTTAGATAGGATTATCGTAAATTACAAATGGCTATAATTAATTAAATAAAACACATGCCTAATAGTTAGAAGCTTTCTCTAAAGATAATCTTCGACAAATTTTGGTAAGAGAAGATACACATAGAACTGCCGGCCACTAAAAGAAGAGAAACATACAGTATGATGTGTCGATAAAACTCGGCTTCTCTTTACTTCGAATTAGAGTCCGAGGAGATTGTTTCGTTTCATGATCAAGCCTATAAATATAGTCTTCATCAATTCCTTTAATTCTTATCAAATCAAACCTTCTTCAAAACTCTTAACATATAACATTCTAGATATCAATCTGAGANGATATCAATCTGAGACAACAATGATTGAATCCACCTCAATGCTTGCGTTTATTATAGGGTTTCTCCTCCTTGCGTTAATTAAGCTCAAGGAGACCAAGAAACTCGCGATAATGACTTCCTACACAAGTAACCTTCCTCTTCCTCCCGGACCGAAACCTTGGCCTCTAATCGGAAACCTACCGAAAATCTTACAAAGAGAAAAACCTATGTTCCGGTGGATACATTCTCTTATGAAGCAACTCAACACCGATATTGCATGTATACGTCTTGCTAATACTCACGTGATTCCTGTCACATCACCAAGAATTGCACGTGAGATTCTGAAGAAACAAGACTCTATTTTTGCAACTAGACCACTAACAATGGGCACGGAGTACTCAAGCCGTGGATACTTGACTATCGCAGTGGTGCCACAAGGAGAACAATGGAAAAAGATGAGAAGAGTTGTGGCATCTCATATCACGAGTCACAAGAGCTTCAAATGGATGCTCGATAAGAGAACTGAAGAAGCTGATAATCTTGTACGATACATCAATAACCTCTGTATCAAAAACAGTGGTTTTGCGACTATCAATCTAAGGGTTGCGGTGAGGCAATACAGCGGAAATGTTGCACGAAAGATGATATTTGGTGTAAGACATTTTGGCAAAGGAAGTGAAGATGGATTAGGACCAGGATTCGAAGAGATTGAACATGTTGAATCTCTGTTTACGGTTTTAACTCATCTTTATGCTTTTGCATTGTCGGATTATGTCCCGTGGCTAAGGTTCTTGGACTTGGAAGGGCATGAGAAGATCGTGAGTCATGCAATGAAGAATGTGAGTAAGTCTAATGATTCATTTGTGGATGAGAGACTCGTGCAATGGCGTAATGGGAAGATAAAAGAACCTGAAGACTTTCTTGACATGTTGATATTGGCGAAAGATAGTGATGGAAAGGCAATTCTATCAGAGGAAGAGATTAAAGCACAAGTCACGGTATGCTTATTTATCGACAAAAACAAATAGTGGCATTTATAAGTAGGGTCCGATCACGAAACATATATTCAAAAAAATTGTTCTTTTCGTTTTTTAGATCATATGCAATGGTAGAACCTTAAAGAGGGTTCTTAAGAATTAAATAATCAAAAATAATGGTTAGATGTTGATTAAGAAACTTTGTAATGTTTAACAGAAAANGACAAAAACAAATAGTGGCATTTATAAGTAGGGTCCGATCACCAAACATATATTCAAAAAAAATGTTCTTTTCATTTTTAGATCATATGCAATGGTAGAACCTTAAAGAGGGTTCTTAAGAATTAAATAATCAAAAATAATGGTTAGATGTTGATTAAGAAACTTTGTAATGTTTAACAGAAAAAGGGCTCCAATGGTAGATATAATTTGAGGTTCTTAAGATTAAAATATTATTTATTTAGAAATTGTAATATTAAAAATAAAATATAATTTATTTAATTTTCCTTAAAACTTAAAAATAATTTCATAACATATAACATATAATTATAAATAAAATGTAATAAAAACATAATATAAAAAGAAGTATATATTTAAACGTGTAAAATGGTTAATTGTAATCTTGATTCGTGCCGAACTTGAGCCAAATATTATCATATTTCATAATTTAAGCGGTTAATTATCTATATATTATATTAAACCATGACTTATCTACTACAAATAAGTCATAATTGACTACTTCCTAGAATGGTTTAAATTACAATATCTATAATTTTAAAAATATAAACAAAAATATTTCTAACCAACTAACTAGGATATTAAATAAAAATTCAATTAAATAATGATAATGACCAAATAATTTAATTTTAAAAGTAGGCTAAAATATCTCTAACCAACTAACTAAGATATTAAATAAAAGTATTATATTAAATAATGATAATGAAATAATTATCGTGAATATTGATATATCTATCGATAATTTGATAAAATTCTAAATATAAACTAACTATATTTTGCTAGCTATATTAAATAAAATTAGCTTTTATTAAAGCTAAAATATTTTTATTATAAAAATATCAGCGTTGAACGCGGGATCAATTTTCTTTAAAGGGCCATTGAAAAAAAAATAAAAAATTGGACAAGCCAATGAATACCCGCCATNAAGAAGTATATATTTAAACGTGGCGGTTCTTCAAACAGTAGAAGAGTTCTTTAGGAAGAACCGTTCTTCCCTCAAGAAACTCACTTAACATTTTTTTATTTTTCTTTGGCAAGAACCTCTCAAAATACATGCGTTGTTGATGGTCTTAATAAATATTCAATTTTTTTTATTTGCTTCTCTCCAAAAATTTACCGGATATTCGAGTGTTATACTAATTATTTTATTTAGTTAATTCATATATTTATATTCAAATTATATTATCATAAAATAAATTTTTATAAATTATAGTAACATTTTTTGTTAAGAATTATATTCAAGAAATAAATAAAAAATAATATATATATATATATATATATATATTACTATATATAAATGATTATATATTTTGTCCAATTATCTTTTTTTTTCACGAGTCCAATCGTACTTTTTTTTTTTTCACGAGTCCAATCGTACTTTTTTTTTTTCACGAGTCCAATCGTACTTATAATTTGAAATAGCACTTAAAATGATGAACTCTCACGTTTTTGGTGGTTGACTTGTTTGATTGTGAAGGAACTAATGTTAGCGACCGTGGACAATCCGGCTAATGCAGCCGAGTGGGCCATGGCAGAGATGATTAACGAGCCAAGCATCATGCAAAAAGCTGTGGAAGAAATCGATAAGGTTGTTGGAAAAGACCGTTTAGTCCTTGAATCCGATCTTCCAAATCTCAACTACGTGAAAGCTTGTGTTAAAGAGTCATTCCGTTTACACCCCGTGGCACCATTCAACCTCCCTCACATGTCGACTGCAGATACAGTGGTGGATGGTTACTTCATCCCCAAGGGAAGTCATGTGTTGATTAGTCGAATGGGGATTGGGAGAAACCCTAACGTGTGGTACAAGCCACTTAAGTTTGACCCCGAGAGACATTTAGGCGACGTGGAGCTAAACGAGCCGGATCTTAATTTGGTATCGTTTAGTACGGGACGAAGAGGATGTATGGGTAGGAACATTGGTTCGGCTATGACGTATATGTTGTTGGCTAGGTTGATTCAAGGGTTTACTTGGTCTGTGTTTGGTGAGGGTAAAATTGACATTTCGGAAGGTGAGAGTGATCTTTTCATGGCGAAACCTTTACAAGCAGTTGCAACACCTCGTCTAGCTCCACAAGTTTACTTCTATAATTGAGTTATTACAAGTAATTATCATATAATATAAAATTTAAGCTGACGTGGCGAACATGTGTGAAGCACGGAATCCACTTAAGTTGAAGACAAATGTCGCGTGTCATTCCGAGTTCTCCACATACCCGCACGGCCGCACCACATTTCCACGTGTCTACCGTGTTTTACGTCTCTCTACGACCGTCCGATTTTGTTTCTCTGAGGCGTTATATTATGATCGTACGGCTTATATTAGAAGACACTCGCCGGCCGTGCGTCTATGTGGATTAATTATTAACGCCGTTATTTATGTAGAACGTCTTTAATCATTGACTTCGGTCCACTGTCTCACTAAGGCATCAATCCACTACGGAGACTTATACTGTATAACCATGCTCCTTCCTTTATTGTATTGACTAAAGCATAAATTCATTGTTTAGATAAGGAAAAAAAATGTAACATTTGTGATTAAAAACTTTATATTCATTTTATTTAAAAGGTTTTTGGTAAGAAATATTGACTATTATGAAAGAAATCTTAAATTACTATATATAAAATCATATTTCAAAATGAGAGATCACATAATGAATATCTTGTAAACATAAATATAAATTAGATTTTCTACTAAATAATAATTTGTCTTTTTCTTAATATTAAAAACACAAAAATAAGTTTCATAGAAAGAAGAAATTTAAAAAAAAAATCGAGTTAAACACAAAATTATTACAAAGACAATGTAGAAAATGTGCAGAGAGATTACGGGACTACTGATTAGTATTAAATTAGGGTGCATGAGAACTTAGCATGGATAGAGTTACAGGAGATAATAACACGTCAAACAGTTTGAACGGAGAGTGACGTCAGCTTTTAGAGAAACCTAGCGTTATTTAAACTTCAGAGTCACACCTTCTTTACGTTCTCATCCGACCGATAGACATTTCTCCGCCTCAATCCTCGCCATTACTGGACGTTGTTTTTCTGTTAATAGATAAATAATATTCCAAATTTCGGTTTTGTGATGGTCTACGCGAAAATCGGTTATGGCGGGAATTATCTAGTGCACCGCGGCGTATTGGAGATTCCGTGTGGATCTGATCACAGTGCGGGATCGCTTCCATCGTTGTTCCCGACGATCAATCGTCGATCTAGCGTTGGAACGATCTCGGCATCGATGGTTGAGGCTGTAACGGAGATAGAGAAACGGAGAGGAAGAAGAAGCGGAGGAAGAGGGGATGGTAGAACGGTGGAAGCGGCACGTGAGAAATTAGACAGGTGGATGAAGGAATCAGTGACGGAGATCGTAAAGAAATTAAACGAAGCGCCGTTGTTAGTTTATTTACACGGCGGAGAAGGGGAGGAAACGGTGGTGGTGATGAAAGCGGAGGATTGGGGAGAGGTGAAGGGAAGATGGGAGAGAGGAGAGGTGGAGATGCCGGAGGGAATGATATTTGTGGAGCAGTTAGGAGCGGAGGAGGAAAGGTGTGGTTGTGAATTTGACGGTGGCGACGGTACACGTGCGTGGGGGTTGGTGGTGCAAGGGAAAGGTGTGGAATGTGGACCCGTTTGTTATCTGCTGAAGACGACAAGAGTCGGGTCAGGATCCGGGTCGGGTATGGACATGAGGTGTACGCATTTCTGCTTAGTAAAGGTGTCGAGTTTTAGAGAAACGAGTGAATCTCAACTGAGAAATTCTTGGCTAGTTGGAAATTGATCGAGAGTGAAAATATCAAAGGTGTATCATCATGTGAATAGAGATTTGACTAATCTCGATCGAAATCTGATCTAGAAAAGTAGCTAAAAAATATGAACCTTGACATACCAAAACTTAAATATAACTTATTCGTTTTAAATATTTGATATAATATTTTAATATTTAATTTATTTTTTATAGATATTTAATATTTGTAAAAAAAGTTATTTTTAATTTATATCTATATTTTATTGATAAATATAATATAATTTTTTATAATTTATTAATATATCAAACATTTTTAATGAATATGATTTAATTAAATCATAAAATACCCGAATTTTTTTAGTATTTATTGCATCTGAAGCACAATCAACTTTTGTCTCGGGTAAACAAATTTCGGATAACACCTTGTTAGTACATGAAGCAATTCACTCTTTCAATGCAAGGAAGCGCAAGGACAATTCAATTGCTTTGAAGTTGGACATTAGCAAAGCTTTTGACAAGTTGGAATGGAGATATATCGAAATGATTATGGGTCGGTTGGGTTTTGCTCCTCAGTGGATCAGTTGGATTATGGTTTGTATTAAGTCTGTCAGTTACAAAGTACTATTGAATGGCTTTCTTTCAGGCACAATATTTCCGACAAGGGGAATTAGACAAGGGGATCCTTTGTCCCCTTATCTTTATATTCTCTGTACTGAAGGACATTTTGCAGGGTACAAAATGGCAAGAAATGCTCCGGCACTTGCTCATTTATTGTTTGTAGACGACTCAATCTTGTTTTGCAAGGCATCACTTTCAGATTGCCGGTTTCTTTCGGATATCCTCTTTGAGTATGGTGAGATTTCAGGTCAAGAAATTAATCTTCATAAATCTGGGATTATTTTTCAATAAAGGAACTCCTTCACAGTTGAAAGACCAGATCCAAGGCATTTTTGGGATTTCGAAGGTTGAATGTTTTGGAAAGTATTTAGGTCTTCTAGACCAATTAGGACGTAATAAACGAGGAACCTTCTCTTATTTAGTACATCGTCTAAAGAACAAGGTTACGTCTTGAAATGCAAAGCTCTTGTCTCCGGCTGATAGAGAAGTTCTCATAAAATCAGTCCTCATGTCAATGGCTCAGTATGTTATGGGTTGCTTCTTATTACCTCATTTTATTATAGAGGATATGAATAAGATCATTAGACGCTTTCGGTGGTCTGGATCCCAAGAGAAGAAAGGAATAAATTGGATCAGTTGGGCTAAGATCACTAACACCAAAATGGAAGGTGGTCTTGGAATTAGAGATCTTCACGCCTTCAACTCAACAATGTTATAGCAAAATAAGCTTGGAAGATTCTGGTCCATCCTAACTCTCTACTTGCTCGCTCTTTAAAGGCTAAGTACTTTAATAAATCATCTTTTCAGCAGGCCAGTCTTGGTCACCGACCGAGCCATGGTTGGCGAAGTGTCTTAAAAGGAAAGGAGCTATTATCTCAGCATCTTCGTTGGCAGATTGGTGATGGATCCAGAGTTAGTGTCTGGTCGGATAACTGGATTCCTGATAGTTCTTCCAGTGGATCTTTTCATTACATTCCGGCAGTGGGTCATGGCAAGACCCTATATCCAAACATGAAAGTGGCTCATTTGATTAACTCTGAATCGCATAGTTAGGATATTGAACTTATTCGAAGTTTAATAGATCCTTCTTTATGTTCTAGTATCTCTGCTATCAGATTACCTCTTCATGATCAGCAGGATTTCCCGATTTGGGGAGGCACTACTATTGGGCAATATACCGTAAGAAGTGGCTACACCTCTGTACACTCTCAACCTTCGTCCTCTCAACATCCCAACCCTTTATCTCGGTTTCTTCAGAAGCCTTTCTATCACAATCTCTGGAATTTGAATGCTCCACGCAAGATAATCTTGTTTTTATGGAAGGCGATCCAAGACGGAATTCCGATTTTTGAGAATCTTAAACGTAAAGGAATCCAAATTCACGATCTCTGTCCTCTTTGTCGGGAACTTCCGGAAACAACATTACACTGCCTTTTCCAGTGTAGAGTGGTCAACCAAATTTGGGAACTGGCTCCACTGCTTAAGCCCCACTCTCTTCCCTCCGGATTGTCGATAGCAGAGATATTGGACGGTTTCTTCCATCTTCCGTTGGATCAGACAAATAGAGAGCTGTTTCCTTTCTTGATATGGGAGATTTGGAAATCAAGGAATGCTCTGTTTCATTCGGAAGATATGGTGGCAATCCCAAATGTTATAACCAAAGCAACGGTTGAGTTATCGGCTTGGAAGGAGGCTCATAATTCTTTTACTACCCCTCCCGTGCATACTTTTAATAATCTTATTCCGACTCAACCACAACATGGTGTTAGCACAGGTTCCACTACTCACCCTTCCTCTCTAAATACTTGTTTTACTGATGCTTCTTGGATTAATAGTAGGGAACCAATTGGTGTAGCTTGAGTCTTGAAAAACAATAGAGGGTCAATCGTAATTTGGAGTCGAGGCAGTCTAGCGGAAACACGTTCACCGACAGAAGCAAAAGCCGTTGCGTTGTTAAATGCCGCTCAGCATTTCTCGCGACTAGATTACTCTAAAATGACCATCCAAACGTACTCAAGACAACTCGTGGACCTGATCACTAATTATCAAAGTCGAACTGGCCATCTTTTGCTTCATCATCCGCTGCTTCATTACTTCTATGACATCACCAAAATTGCGAGGCAGCGATCGTTTCAAATCAAGTATGTGGACAAGACTTTAAATAAGGAGACGGATAGGTTATCAAAGGCGTATCAACAGATCTGAAACTTTAATATCTTGGCTTCCTTTATAAGTTTAAACTCGTGTATCCCAACTTTTCCTCTTCTGTTCTATTGTTTATCAGTTTTAAGAAAAAAAAGAAGAAGAACCAACCTAAAAAATAAAATCTAAATATATCCTCTAGATATAAATATAAAATCCCAAATCTAAATAATCCAAACCAAACCTATTTTAGAGATTTAACAAATTGCTTAACAAGAGAAAATGGATTTTTGAAGGCCCAAACTAATAAAACAGATGCATGTATTAAAGGCCCAAACTAATACTCCCTCCAAATCACGAAGGAGATGTTTGTTTTGAATTTGAAAACCAAAAATAGATCCACGCTCACTAATACAAACCCTCACAAACCAAAATTAAAATAAATACATTTCTTCTTCTTCTTTTCACAAATTATTAAACTTTACGCCCGCGCTCTTCTTCTTCTACTTCCTTTCCATTTCTCTTCTTCTATATCTCCTGTCCGATCCACATTCGGATCTCTCCTAATCGACCACCAGATCTCAAACAATAGACTAAACCACTCCTACCCTTCTTCTCCTTTCTGGGTTTTTGTTTGGGAATTGACTTGCCATGGGACAACACGAAGACGTAGTTTCTGGAGGGATTTCTTCGATTACCAGATCCGACATAAATGTTAGTTCTCTACTTATCTTTCTTCTTATCTGTGTCTGGTTCTATTGCATTTCTAAAGTTTCGATTTGCACTTCTGTTTTCACCTTTTTTCGGTTTCTGGGACTTAGATCGGTGGCGAAAAGCTTAAAAGCAGTGAATTGGAGGAAAGACTGGAGTCGGGTCAAGTTCCACGAGTCAACCCAATTCCCAATTTTGGTAATTTTGTTCAACATTCATGGTTTCAACTGACTTTAGAGGTTTTAGGACAAACATACGATAAAACATCAACTCTGTTTTGTTTTGTTACAATGTAATTTGAACATGTCTTGGCCTTCCATTTTATGCTACAGGTAATAACACTGGTCATGTTTCTAAAGACCTTGATAAGACCAATGGAATGTCTCAAATTGATCAAGTTTCACAGAGTTTGGTTAAAGGAAAGAATATTAAGAGTGACTTGTTGGGTCAAGATGCTAAGCCTGATCTCAAGATAGATAGGGGAGCTTTGGTTAAGAGACATGATGCTGAATGTGTGGCTGAGAAAAGAAGTGGATTAGACCTGAACGCGGTTGCTGTTTCTAGCTGCTTAAATGATGATTCATCATCTGTTTGCTCGTCCAGGATACGAGGTAATGTTTATTCCGAGAGTGTGACTTCCAATGATCCAATGAAGTTGTGGGAAGCAATGAAACAGAACGGGTTTCTTTCAAAACCACATGGTGGGATTTCGGTAACACCAAGTAGCTGTCTCGTCTCTTCTACTCATGGAGGGATACCAGCTCCAAGGAAACGTGGTCGTAAAAGCAAGAATGGTAGTGATGCTGCAATGATGAAGAAGAGAAAGGTTGAGATTGCAAGAAAGGAAGAAGTTGACAGGTTTGCTAAGCTAGCTGCTCCTAGTGGACTGCTCAATCAATTAAACCCTGCAATTATAAACCATGTGAGAAACAAAAAGCAAGTGCTTTCCATTATTAAAAACGTTGTCAAGTCTGTACAAGATGCTGAAAACTTCTCTCACCCTTCGATGAGACATTGTAATACTAAGAACATGGAAAATGTGAACATAGATGCTTCCAGATCTGATTTTAGCCAAGGATTCAAGGATGCTATGCCAGAAGGTAACTGCTCTATGCGCTACAACAAGGAGAAATGTGCAGATGGTGAATTCAGTGAAGAAATCAATACAGTTGGATCTAGGTTCTCGGAAAATGCCAGTTCCTTGTCGAGCGAGGACACAACAGATTTGAACTCTAGTGTTCTAACTGTTAAAGGTATGTTCTTGAGTTCAATTTGCGATGTGCATGGTTTTATACTACTGTAGATTAATCTTCACCTTTTACTTGCAGCTGCTACTGTAGCTTCTCAATGGTTGGAGTTGCTTCATCAGGACATCAAAGGCCGTGTTTCTGGTAATCAAAACTCAATTGATGAAATGAAAACGTCAGTACTTGGCTGTTCTTGAAATTCCCCTTTTGTGTTCTTTAGCTCTTCGGCGTAGCAAGAAGAGGGTTCGTGCAGTTGTCACGACAGACTTACCTTTCTTGGTATCGAAAGAACTCCAAGCTGATCAAGAGAATGACCCAAATATACTCGGCGATGGAGCTAAGAGGGCTTCGACAGGCGATATCCACAAGATCAGATGGATAGCTCTATTCAACCAACTCGAACAAACGTTATCAGAGGAAGAGAGACAATTGGTAAAGAAGTTAAAGATATCTTTCCTTTTTTGTTGTTGTAACTGATTTGAAGTTTGTGAACTTGAACATTCAGGAAAGCTGGTTAAACCAAGTGAGAGAACTGCAATCACATTGTGATCGTGGTCTGCAGAGCTTGAGTTCTGATCAGAATTTCTTACAGTTAGGAACGCCATTGAACTCTAGGTATGACCATCTCTCACTACTTGTTCATCTCATTACACAGTTGAATCTGTTTCCCCAATCCAAATTTTAGTTTCCTGCTATCCAATCTGTGTTGCAGAGCTGCGGATGCGTTGAGCTCAGATAAGGATTTAACAGTTAGAGCAGCCGCAGCCTCCATTTACTCGACCTGCAATTTTCTAGCATCAAAGGAGAACCTAACATGTACCTGAACTCCTATAAAATCCTGACCTCTGATTTTAGGTGAAACTTCTTTGTTTGTGCATCTGTAACACTAGGAGCTATGCTCATCAGCTTTTCTTTTATAGATTCATTTTTCTGCCATTTCGTTTTACAATAAAAACCTTAGTATGCTGAATTAGTTGAGAGTCTGGAGACCTGAAAGTTATAAACATCTCGTTGAATAGGGAAGCAATCTCGAAAACAAAATAACTATGTATGATATCATGAATCATGATCCGAATATGTTCTGGCTATAAGAAGTCAGCCTAATTTCCTCAAACCTCTTACATGGAGCAACTACAAAAATTTACAATATGTAACAGTGATCTCAGATCTGTGATCTGTAGAAAAGCTTTTACTACTTGGAGAACCTAGGAGCAGAAACTGGTCTCGTCATGCTGTACGCCAGTTAGAGACTAACCAGTTAGGTGTTGCCTTAGGTGATTAATCTTCTTGAGCTTTAGCCAATGAACGATAAGCTTCACACACACTGCATTATCCAGCGTTTTGGCCAAGTACCTGCAATAGAGTTTTATGCAGCAAAATGAGCTCCAAGTCAAGGTGGTGATGTCTTTATATAGAAGATAACAAAACACGTAAGAAGGGTTGAATGAGCATTTGGTTTAGTTTCGCAAAACAGAGAAGGAATCTTATAGCAGAGAGATGAGAGGAAATAAGTTCTCAGAGATCATATGTAACAGACTAAAGAGAAGAAAGAACAAGTGGGAAGCGAAACGACGTTTTGTAGTGAGGATAAACGGTGTCGTTTTAAAATTCAGGCTTATATTGGGCCCTCGGGCCCAACACAAAGCGTACGGAAATTCTTATGGGCCCATGGATATAGAAGTCAACGGAATATAAGGGCCATGGACACAGAAGTCAACGGAATCATGTTTATTACAATGAGTAGATCCTCGTATAAGCATACAAGGAATCAAATTCCACTACAAATACACTGCAAATAACAATTTTGTTTTATTCCAGAGATTGATCTATCTTCTTTTCTTGGTTCTTGAAGATCTTAGAACTCTTATCAAATATCTTTGCTCTTCTATTGTAATCTTTAGGATCTCTTCCATCATCATCTCCCATAATCGCTTCCTTCTCAAGGCACTCCAAAAGCTCCCGTACTTCGCTGTTTGCTTCTCCACCACATATTCCTCGTCTCTGTGTCAGCTCCTCCTCTTCCTCTGGCGTAATTGGCTCCGCATAACCTGACCCTGAAGCTACGCATCTAGCTGCAGCAACAAACCTCTTCTTCTCGGCGTTATGGCTCAGTGTGACTGAATTCTTGTTGATTGGAATAAGGATTTGATGAGTTCTTCTTGGAGATGTGTTGGTGATGATGATCTTCGAGCAGGTTTGAGAAATAGCTTCCATAGTTTCTTTCTCTGATGGAGATTTAAGATGAAATTGGTTGGGTCTCTTAGTGCCTTTATATAAGGTTTGGGTGGTGTGCTAAAATGTGACGCATGAACACACGTCATTGATCATACGTGTGGGAATAGCGATGAGTAATTGAGTTTTCGAGATTCTCCATGTTTGTTATTGTGGCACGTGTCTCGAAGATTCTTTCGCCGACCTTTCTCTGACTCCCCATACTCGGCTTTATCCTATCCTAATGTTTGTTTTGTTTATCAAGTTTACTGTTCAAATTTAGACACGTCTAGTGATTCGTTTCGGTTCTGGATAACTCGGTTCAATTTTTTGGTTTTAAGTTTTGGTTACATTCTATTAGATTTCGGGTAATTTAAATATCATAAAATTTATTAAAATTAACCAGATAATTCTGAATGATTTTATTCATATAATTTAGGATTTTTCGATTCGCTATTTTCAATTAATTTGAGTAATTTTTTTTTTTAAAATTAATTTTGATTTAGTCTCAATTTTTGTATATATATAATTTTTGATTAACCAATCAGTTTGAACAAAATTAATAGTTGAATTCATTTCAATTTTTACGGTTATTGATTGGTGAACTAGAACTAAACTGAAAACCAAAAAAATTGATTTGGAAATCTCTATTCGGTTTAGAGTAGCAGAGTTATCTAGTTCTATCACAACTTGTACCTAAAGATCACCTGTCGAGTCGAATGTCAATGAGACCAAACCGAAATAAACAAGATCATTTGTGGAAGTGTCTAGATTTTTCTTGCAATAAAATCTGCTAATTTCTGTGATAACTTTTGTCTAGAATCTGCAAATTCCATACAGTTTGAAAACTTGATAAGACACTATAAGGAACACGTTGAGTAGCAAATGAAACATCTGACAAGTCTACAAAACTGTAAAAAACAGAAACGAAATAGAAAGATTCAAATTTTAGTTTGCCCCTTGATTGATAAATCCTTCTTTACGACCTTCAAAGCCAGGGCGAAGAAGCTTCTTCTCCCTCTTAGCCATTTTCCGCAGCTTATTCTGTTCAATCCTATCAGCAATATTACCTGATCTCTTTTGTTGCTTCTCCACTCTAACCTTTTGTTGACTTTCAACTCTTTCTTTCCACTTCTCAGAGTTCTTTTCGTACCTTTTCTTCTCTTTGTGAATGCTTTGCTTCAATAGCTTTGGATCATCATGAACCTTGAAACCAGCTGCTCTGCTTGTAGCAGCTTGCCATGAGTGTTTCTTTGCAATTACTTCACCTTTTTCTGGATCTTTCTTTGCAGCTTCTAACTTCATTGCCTTTTCAAGCTCTTTTGCTTTAGAAAGTCTTCGTTTCTTTTTATCTTTTCCATGTTCTTCATCTTCATCGATCTTGACATAACCAAATGTAAGATCCTTGGCAGCTTCTTCCACATCCAACTTACCTTTAGCTTTATCTGCTGACTTGTTCTCATTCTCCTCCATCGTCTTTTCCTCAGAAGCCGAGTCTCTCTTTCTCTTATTTGGCTGAATCTTCCTCCTCCTTTCACGCTTACTTGGTCCATCTGAACTTCCACGACCACCTTTAAGCTCATCGATTTTGCGGTGGAGACGTTGCCTCAGCTCCTCGTACGAAACGGAATTATCTTTTTGAAAACCAGTAGTCTTAGGCTTCTTGTTATTATCTGTTTCCTCCTCACTGTCATCATCAGAAAGCTGATTCTTCAAATTTTCTTTTTCTATCTTCTGTTTCAGCAAATCAAGAGTCGTCAAAGCAGACTTCTCTGGATCCAACCTATCTCTCCTCGCTTTCTTGAGGTTTGCGTTTGTTTTCCTCTTGGCTTTAGCTTTTTGAGCCTTGCTGAGACCTGGAAACCACTTCCTTTCAGTCTCATCAGGTAAATAGAATCTTGCGGGGATGAGCTCTATCAACTTATCAAAAAATTTAGCATGCTGATGAATAGACTTGAGATCCAATTCAGGATCAAAGCGATCAAAGTCATCCTTTATCTTTGCCATCTAAAACAATTTCCAAAAACAATCAAAATCAGAAAGATACTCTTTCATAGAAATTGAAAAAATAAAAAACTAATGACCCGTAGTCAGTTTCAGAAGCTAACACATCAAAACTTGCTAGATTAACCAAATGTTATACATAAATTTACGACGGCACATTAGCTCGAATTTTCAGGGGATATCAAAACATTACTTTAGTCCGACGAATTTTAGTCATTGTTCTCCCAAGCAGGAGATTAGACAGAAAGTCGTAAGCTTCAGAACAAGCTGCAGCAATAAAACAGAAAATTTTACTCACTGTGAAGAAATCAAAACATCGCCAAAAGTAAATTTCATTGTACATTTAACTAAGCTAGCACAAATTCTTAGAAATTGTCTGCATCTTGCAGACACCATTTAACGAGTATAAGTAAAACAAATCAAATCTTAGCTTGTGTTCTTATGAACAAAAATAAGGAACCAATAGAAACAAGTGATTCTTAGGAAACTCTGCCCATTAGTTATTCTGGAGTATAGAAACCAGAAATAGTATACACATAAATTTCCGAAACTAACTAAAAGCTTAAAGAGATAGAATCTCAAGTCCTGAAGAATGGAGTTGAAACAAATACAAGTTTAAGGTTCATATTAATTCTTCGTGACACAATTTTCGTTATCTCAAGTCCTGAACGATTCTGAGTTCAGAATCAAATTCAGTAGACTACAAGAACACATTAAAATGCAGAGAATATGAACTGACGGAATAAAAAAGATCATAGAAGGAAAAATTCACCGGTAGCGATAATGGCGAATCAACGGCGTCGAGAGAAGAGGTTCCGTGGAAGAGTTTAGGGTTTAAATGGTTTTGTTATTTTTCAATGATGATAAGGGCAATTGTGTAAATTGATATCTCGGACTTCTCAACGAGCGTTCCAACTGGTTTGGTTTTAGTGGGATCAACAATTAAACCGGAGATGAATCTAAACCGAGAAGTTTTTGCACGAAAATGTTGTGAGAAGGAAACGGTAACCGTTATAAGCTTCCACGTGGCATGTTTTCTTCTTCACGCTTTCGAAACATGCGAAACGATGACGTTTTGGTTTTGTACTTGAGAGCAGATAAAATCTGGTCGGAGTTTCTCGTGTTATTGCTTCAGTCTCCGGCTAACGATGGCGGTCTCAGCTTTCCGTGGTACGCGATTACCGTTCTTTCACCATTCTCAGGTATACTTGGTTACTTTTTTGGTTTCTTCAGTGAAGATTTTTCCTTTAACTGAAATTGGTAAATTCCATTACTCTCAACTGAATCTAGATGGCTTGGTTTCGCAGTTTCCCGTCGCCAAAGCTGTATCAGGAAGGCCTAATAAGAGGATCGGAGGCAGAAGTTTAAAGGGTTTTGTTATCTCGGCGCAGTATTCGCAATCTCAGGACCTCTTCACTTCCCGTCTTCAAAGTGCAGATTTTTCTGCTTTTGTTAATCACGTTGACTTTTGGGAAGAGAGTTTATTGATCCATGTGATTATTCATTTGGATTTTGATACAGGCCGGATAGAAAACTTACCCAAACTAGTGGAGGATATAGTTCAGACATCAATAAACACAGGTCCACGTGGTGCGTTACGCCTTGTCCAAGGTGTTCAGGCCTTTCTAGGGGTTGGAGGAGAGTGGCTTACCGATATATCCAAGGTGACTATTTATCATTTTTATAGGTTCCATATAACATTTTCCAAGTGAATTGTTCGTATGAGTAAGACACTTGACACTTCCTGTCGGCTGAAACTATGTTTTGATTCTGATGGGTAATCACTCCTGCAGTCGACACGCGCGTCTGGTGGATTACCAATTGAAATGCAGCTTGGTCTACTGTCTCCTCTTTATTTGAGGAAGCTCTTTGAACGCATGGGAGCTACTTACATTAAACTGGGCCAGGTAATTGACTAATTCATGTTTGTTATATCTTATGATGATGTCATGTGAATAGCTAGAAACATGTGAAGTGTATGTCTAAAGCAAGTTTAGTTATCTCTTTGTTTGTTCTCAATGTATTTCCTGTTCTATCCCATTTACCACTACTTTTTTTAATATATCTTTGAATCCGTAGTTTATAGCATCTGCGCCAACGTTGTTCCCACCGGAATATGTTGAAGAGTTTCAAAACTGCTTTGACAAAGCTCCTCCTGTGCCATTTGAAGAAATTCGTAAAATCTTGCAAGAAGAGCTTGGGAAACCCATAGACAGTGTATATGAATATGTTGACCCTACACCAATTGCTTCAGCCTCGATAGCACAAGTATGTTCATCTGCTTCTGTTTCATTGACCGAAATTCTTTTACCATCTATATTTTTTTTGCTTAAGGGAATAATCATGACCAGGTCCATGGTGCAAGACTTAGAGGCTCCCAAGAAGATGTAGTGATTAAGGTCTTGAAGCCTGGAATAGAAGATTTCTTAGTGGCGGATTTGAATTTCATCTACGTTGTTGCCCGTATATTCGAGTTCATTAGTCCTGAATTTAGCCGTACTTCACTGGTAAACTCTCAAGTAGCCATATAGAATTCTAACTCCTCGATTTAATCTGTAGTTGCGGCTAAGTCACTCTCTTAAGTCTAAACAATATACCCTATTGACAGGTTGGTATTGTCAAAGACATTCGTGAGTCAATGCTTGAAGAAGTAAATTTTAATAAGGAGGCTCAAAACATTGATGCATTCAAAAGATATCTTGAAACCATGGGGTTGTCAGGACAAGCTACTGCTCCAAGAGTGTACAAGCACTGCAGCAGCCGACGGGTACTTACTATGGAGAGGCTCTATGGAGTTCCTCTTACTGATCTAGATTCTATAAGATCACTTGTTTCCAGTCCAGAAAACAGCCTTATTAGCGCCCTTAATGTGTGGTAAGATATTTTGAATTCAATATTGAAAACAAGATTCTTATTCTCCTAAAAGTAGTATTTAATAAAGTGATCTACATGTGGATGTAACCTGCAGGTTTGGAAGTTTACTTGCTTGTGAGAGTTTCCATGCTGATGTACATGCAGGGAACTTATGGTTGTTGCGTGATGGCCGGATTGGTTTTCTTGATTTTGGTAAACTATACTCTGTCAAGCGTAATTGGTGCAACAGTTCTTACATTAGGCTATTCAGTCACTTGAAAATGCAATCTTTGTCCATAGACACTCTTCACTATCTATTGGTAATTTCTGGTGTATTTAAGTAAGTATCCACATTTCTTACAGGCATTGTTGGTCGGATATCCCCCAAAACTTGGGCTGCCATGGAAGTTTTTTTAGCGTCCATTGCAACTGAAGACTATGAATCCATGGCCTCAGCTTTGATTCAAATGGGCGCCACAAATAAAGATGTTGATGCCATAGCTTTTGCAAGAGACTTGGAAAAAATGTTATCTTCCATCCAGGCAAGCAAATTTACTTGTAACATTTTTGGATTGGTTTCAGAACTGTATTGAAAAACAGTATGACAACCTCTACTAATCTTATGGAGATTTGTGAATTTCTTCTTGCAGGAACTAGATACAGAGATATTAGTGGCTACATCTCGTGGACCAAATTCAGACAGAACTGCTGTTGCTGCTAACGTAGTCGTGGATGAGAGACAGATGAATGCTCTTTTCCTTGACCTGGTAAGCACTAATTAGACGTAGTTGTGTAACCATTTTTGGTTTTAAAGTTGTTAGGATACAGAAGATGCATCGAGGAAAGTTAAGATAAACTCCAGTGTGAGTTTAAAGGAATGCATACAGATGAAATCAAAGTTTTCTTTCTTGTGTAGGTGCGTGTAAGCGAATCATATGGGCTGAAGTTTCCGAGAGAGTTTGCACTTCTAATGAAGCAGCTTCTGTATTTCGATCGGTACACAAGACTATTAGCCCCGAACCTGAATATGCTGCAGGATCAGCGGATCGCTATCGTGTCCAACAAGAGGATGAATCGTTATAAGGACAACTTCAACTAAGTTCATCGAGATATACTTCACTTTGTATAGCTAATTGATAAAGCCAGGAACGATGATGAATTCGATCTTGTTACAAACACAATAGATCCTCCATGACTATATACAACAAATAAACAATATCTTCTCTGTATAATTTTGCACAAGTGTGATGGTCTTCTCTACTTTAAACAGTAAGTGCAGGAACAAATCTTTTACCTATACACAGATGTGAGAAAAAGAATGATTGATAAACCAATGGCAAGACATTCCATCTTAGAAGCATATAGTTTTCGTTACTTGACCAGAAGCAGAGATCTATACAGAAGGAGGACGCTGGGAAGCTTTGAAGACTTGGCTTACAGTAGAATATCCCATTAGCCGATGAAGCGGAGAGACTCTAGCCACCGGTATATCCTCATCCTGTACAGAGGAGCTCAGCCTCTCTGGTCTGGAGGGAGCTTTGTCTCCAGGAGACTCTGAAGTTATATTGCTACTCCTACTAGCATTCATGTCATGTGTTACTGCAGGAACTAAATGAGTTCTGGACTGAAGTGAGAATTTAAGAACAGTGGTGCAAGTGCCGCATCTGAGAAGATGATGCTTTCTCTTGAAGATGAGAAAGTCTTCAGGAAGCTGTAGGTTTTCGAAGCAACTGTAACAGCTAATGAAAGGGGCTCCACCAGCGGTTGGACGGACATGACGCTTGGCCACGCGTTGTCTCTCTTTTAAACGACGGATCTGTAACTCACGGTGGTGGCTGTGATGTCTATTATGCTGATGATCCTCCACATCAGAGACTATCTCGTGGCTCCATCTTGGATAATAGTCAGGTTGTTCAAATGCTCGCTGTGGACTTGCAGAGTATGAACTGTAAGAATCATGAAGCTGACCTGAATAAAAACCGGCAGGGTTTCTTCTGTCAGCTGCCATCTCGCCTGAGAACCTACTCCCTTGGCCCCGACCTCTTCCTCTTGTGTTGTTGTGAAACATATAGTCAACACATTCGTGGTTCATGCCTCCAACGTATGGAGGCATTTGGAGCGAGTGTGCACGGGAATAGCGATCAAATTCATCTTGTGACAGATATGAAGGGCTTACACGTGTGTATGGTTCTCTCGGATACAAAGGTATGTCAGGCCGAAGTTGTTCTGTTACATGTCTCCTCCCCTGTCTGCCAAGACGCCCTCCTGGTCCCTCTAGTTGCAGAGACCTGTTCTGATGCCATTCGCTGTATGTAGTAATCCCATTCCGTCTCTTCTCAAAGAAAGTGGATGAGGAACTCGCGCTTTGCTCCTTATAATTCCCAGGGTATCTCGGCATCTCAAATTTTCCTGATCTCATTTTCTGAAGAACCTTCCATTGTTCGTTTTCATCAAGAAGTTGATCTTCCCTTTCGTCGGACGAAGACTCACTCCCATCGTAAGCAGAAGAATTCTTGTTTGCAGGATAATCAATTTGGCTTTGCTTCTCTTCAACAGGGGAAGCATCAGGTGAGATCTCAGCATTACCAGAAAAATAACTCTCACTTGCGGCCACCACATGATCAACGACATTCAAGCTTCCAGAGCTAGCTCCAGAACCCGTAGCTTCTGCAACTGTGTTCATCACATGAGACTCTAATCTGGAGTTGTCATCTCCTTCATTCTTCTCAGGGGAAGCTTCGGGAGAGATATCAGCATTACCGAATGAATAAATCTCTCTTGCAGCCACCACATGATCAACACTTGAGCTTCCAGAACTAGCCCCAGAACCTGCAGCTTCCGCAACTGTGTTCATCACATGAGACTCTAATCTGGAGTTGTCATCTTCTTCATTCTTCTCAGGGGAGATCTCAGCATTACCGGATGAATAACTCTCTCTTGCAGCCACCACATGATCAACAACACTCAAGCTTCCAGAGCTAGCCCCAGAACCTGCAGCTTCCGCAACTGTGTTCATCACATGAGACTCTAACCTGGAGTTGTCATCATCTTCATTCTTCTCCGGATCACCAAGTGAACATTCCTGCTCTTGGATTGCATTTGATCGATCTTCATTAGATAACTCTAACTTATCAAGCTGCTTCTGAGTAGACTCCGTAGATTCATACCGAGGCTTCTCATCATCTTGGTCCGAGGAACGTCCTGGGGATGACTGAAGAACCGTGTCCTGCCCTGAACTGCTGGATACAATGTTGGTTTCAGGCTCGCTTCGTGGCCCACTGGCTTGTGCCTCCACTGTCTCTCCTGCACTGATTGGAGTAACGCTCCGCCTTTTCGCTGCATTAAAGAAGCAACAAACAAGTTCAATAACTGAGAGAGATCATGCCAGAAAACACACAACTGGTTTCAGCTCAGACAAAACAAAAGACTTAAACTGACGAAATCCAAAGAGATGGATAGAACAATGACCTTGAAGAATGGCGGAACAACCACCACACTGATAAACAGGAACATCTTCATCTTCCTGTAGAATCTTAAAGCACTTAGGGCACTTCACCAACCGGATTTTCTGACCCGACCGGCTCGTCATTAATGGTAAACCAAATTCGATTAACTGAATTCTAATTTCTTAAGCAGAATATCCTCAACAACAAAACCCAGAGAAACCCTAATACAGAGAGATGAAAAGAGGAATCAAAAGAAAAAAAAAAAAGNCAGAGAG
The DNA here is from genome assembly GCA_900406315.1 of Biscutella laevigata subsp. laevigata. Taxonomy (NCBI): domain Eukaryota; kingdom Viridiplantae; phylum Streptophyta; class Magnoliopsida; order Brassicales; family Brassicaceae; genus Biscutella; species Biscutella laevigata. Next base: position 1,074 of record OVAU01000231.1, on the reverse strand, counting down.
ATGAAAAGAGGAATCAAAAGAAAAAAAAAAAAAGATGACAACTTTGTAAAGTTCTTCAAGTAGAGCTGAGACCAGATGATGAAGGTCAACGCGGTAAGATTACAACTTTCGCAAAGAGGGAAAAAAACTCAAATTTATTTCAATGGTGGATTGGTATAACCCGGGTTCGAGAGCTGGTTACGGATCCGGGTTGGGAGAAAATATGGCGAGAAGACGAAACAGAGGATCAAAAAGCCATAGAAAGATAGAAACAGAGGATGAAAAAGTCAATGAAGAAATTGAGAATCAAGAACCAAAGAAAACTGTTTACAGAGAGTCTTGTAGAGAATGGGTGATGAGAGAGAG